>KZ505670.1:632902-791769 GCA_002844005.1 Limosa lapponica baueri | reverse complement strand
CCTCTTGACACCCACCCTTTAAGTATTTATAGGTGTTGATCAGATCCCCCCTCAGTCTTCTTTTCTCCAGACTAAAAATACCCAAGTCCCTCAGCCTTTCCTCATAAGAGAGGTGCTCTAGGCCCCTAATCATCATTGTAGCCCTGAAATTTCCAGCAGTTTCTTTCAGAAATTTAGGAACATTCATCTTTAAAACTATGTTTCCTTCCTCTAGTACAATCACTGGAATTTTTTTTCGGAACAGTGCTCATAAAAGTGACACTCCTTTTTTGTAATGGAATGGCAATGGAATGTAACGGAATAGCAACGGAAAAACATCCATTGCTAATGACTGCCTGCATGTTTTAGTTGCTGTTTTTGGAAGATCTTTTTCATCCTGTGTCCCATTCCTGTCTTTCTCCAAATGTCTGCAGAAAGGAATCATACCTTCCATACCCTTTGTTCTGACAGACTGTGTAAGCTAATGCTTTCTGAGTTTCCTTATTTCATCACAGTAGTGCAACATAGATCTATCCTTTTATGTATTCAATTTGCTCTGGTACAATCAGTAGCATAACTTTAAAATAATAAAAAATAGTTACTTACTTTATCAAAATACCAGTAAAATTTTTAAAAATGTGGTCTTCATTTGGCTTTTGTCATGCTAGTAGCAATAAGATAACGTACAATGAAGAATGGTGACATTCAACAGTCAAAATTCAGAAAGCCAGCTTGATTTTCAACAATTGTGTTTATTTTCCTCAGCTAGAAAGAGATAAATCTGTATTAACAATTGGTCTGTTTGTTTGTACAAATTAGGGAACAGGCTGCTAGGAATATCTGGTTGACTTATCAGAAGTAAGACAACTATTTGTTCATGGTAAAATAAGAAGACAGCTCTGTTTGGAGCTGTGTTCCTGTGGCAATGAATCTGTGCTCATGCCTATTTCTCACCTGTTCCTACACTACAGCATAAATTGAAGACTCTTTTCATTCTGCAGCTAGTCAGTGCTGCCAGGTCCTTATTCTCTGTAGTCATTTTCAGCTTATGCTCATCCAGTTTACAGAATAAATTCTTATCTGTTCTTCCTTGAATTGACCTTACCTCTGTACAGTGTTTTTTTTCATCCCATTTCCACCACTCTTGTACTCAGGTGCATCCAGCTTATGATATCCCATGTCTCCTCTGGACTGGTGATGCTTCTTGATTCTGTTTCATCTTCAAATCATGAACTTATTGCTACTGTCTTTGAGGCAACATCATTAATGAAAAAGTTTCAAGGTCAATCCTCAGTCCAATCCTGGGAGACCTTTCCTGGTAAACTCTTCCAGCTGGATTCAACACTACTCTTTTTATGTTCGCCTCATTAGTCTACTTTCCACCAGGGAACCTTCCCATATTAACTAATATCAGATGCCAGTAGTCCAGATAAATAAGATCTAGAGTATTGCCTTTGTTTAGACGATCAGGTTTTTTCATCAAAAGAAAGACATCAATCTAGTGCTATGTATTTTACCTCTGATAAACCCATGTCATATTTTTCCCTATTTCTCTCTCCTTATATTTATTTATTTATTGAAAATTTTTCTCCAAACCTGATATACTATGAAGAGACAGGAAAACAGGCCTTTTCAATAAGTGCACAAAGCTTGCTGCTTACACAGCATATGATACTTCCCCATCTTGAAGCAATAAAAAAAAATGGCAAAATATATCCCAATAGCTTCCAACAAAGTAATATAAACAAACAGTCCCAATATTCTCAGGCTCATATGTTTTTCTCCAAAGATTTGCGTTCTTTCTCATGTTAGATAAAATTGATGATAGGGAAAATATGTTGGCAAGAAAATTCCAATTACTTTATTTTAGCTATTAGAATTGGATAATCCTTCAGTCGTGAATTAAGAACATTCCCTTTGTAGAGTCTGGCAGAGTAGACTCTCCATATCATATATTTCCTTTCAAGCTAAGGCCTCAGGCTGATGCCTTATTACATGAGCCCATCCCACATCTGGGCTCTGGAAAGAAACTTGCACATCAGAACAGGGGCTTAAGAATACCCTTATGGGTATGTTGTGTATTCTGGAAATGGTTGTTATTAAAAAAACAAATTATCAGGAGACTTTTATTAGCTCCAGTGTCTGTACATTGGTAAAACTTTCACAACTGGATGCTCAGAAGTTCTCTGTGTTTCAGTGTTACTAGGTCAGATTCAGCTGTTCTTGAACTTTGCCTGCAAAGACTCAGCCTTGTCTCTTGGAGTTGGAGTTTCTGGTATGCTTGTCTCGTCTTGTAACACTTCATTTTGGAAATGGTACCTTGTGATTTTCAGAATCCATGCAAAACCATCTCTTGACCCAGTTTATGCAAGAATAATTTACAAAAACCCAGCCTTTGTGTGTATTCGGTTTAATAGGTCCTTCAGTTTTCTTCTTTTTCATTTATCCCATGGTGCCTCAGGTCTGTTTTCTCTTTTACTCAGTCTCTGTCTACTTTAAGACTAATATTAAGTTTCTCTGTTTCACAATTAAAGGAATTTTCAGTCCTTCAAGCTCAAGATATTAACAAGAAAAATGGTATTTTTTGTTTGACTCATTTTCCATGCTCATTGACCTATGAGGAAAATCTGTGATTGTTTCCAGCTATCAGGATCTAGACTCAATGCCCTGTCAGGTCTTGTTCACTTTCATAATGCTTTGTTTCTAACTAACAAACACAGAAGTTTTTTCAAAGTACAAGGAAAAGCTTTACATATTTTCTACAAGTAAAAATAGTTATTTACTGGTTCTTAGTGAGAATTCATTTTGACTTGGCCATTTTTTTAAGGTAAGTGCATAAAATATGGAACATTTCCTTTGTTCACCTGAAATGAAAGTATGGTATCTGAAAGGCACATCAGTTTTAGTGTGAAACTAAGTAGTTTATTTGTTCTTAATGTAGAGATAGCTAATTTTGAAAAAAAAAAAAAAGCTGAAAATGACCATTTAAAATGGAGAAATCTGATCCAACTTTTTTTTATATAACCCTAAAATTTACATTTTGGAAAACTCACTTTTAATGGTGAAATATGTTCCTTATTTTGAAAAGCAGACAACATTATAGAAAATGTTTTTGCTTTGCGCTGACAAGCAATTACAGATACTCAGTGTACTCTAATTACATGGTACATTGAAACAATTATATACATATTGTCTCTTTTTCCACATTCAGAATCTTCCAGTAATTTATTTATCCAATTATTCTTAATGCTCTTCCACTTTATATTTTCCAGCACATGGAGCAATATTTAGTTTACAGACTTCAGAGCTAGGCACTGAAACAGATGTTTCAAAATACTGAGTATGGAAGACATATTGCATCAAAGGTCAGAGAATCTTACAAGACAATTTTTTTGTGAAAAAAGCTTTGTATAAGTTTTACAAGACTCAGTTTAGAGACTCATCTAGATGCTTCTATCACAGCTCAGAGCTGCTGCATCTTCATGGGGAAAACTATCCCCAGGAAGTCCCTCAGCCTCCAATCCACATGTAGGCCACTTGCTTCCTTCATTCCAGAAAGTTTCTGGATCATATGGTCTGCATATGCATGGCCAAATTTTGATCCTTTCAAGCCACAATTGTCACAGTGTTTAGGAAAACCAAAACCACACCAAGTCCCACTAAAATTTGGTATATAGAGCAATGGATAATGACATTATATACTGTATCATGAATAAATGCTCAGGTCACTGGCTGGTGACCTGAGCATTTATTCTCTAACATCAACACTTTTTAGATATTTTTGCTATCAGAGAATGACAACTCTGTCACCATTTCCTTGAGTGTTTCTCTCCCAGGTAGGATAAGAGATATTTGAGGACATTTAATTCAATGTCAACTTAATAAAAGCAGGCTGCACAACATTTGTCACTGCATTTCTAATACAACTATTTATAAGAACATTACTTTACTGAGAAGAGAACTTAATGCAAAGCACCTTACTGATCTCTTTAGTAACTGTCATAATCAACATTGGCTCTTTGGGACATGCCTGGGAAAAAATTGCATTGAATGTTTTCAGTAGATGGGGTTAATAGGTTGTACAGGAACCGAGCTGAGAACATGAGTTAAGTGTCAGCAAACCCACATACTGTAGGGCTGATAGGAATACAGTAGCTCCATGAGATGGAAAAGTCAGTGCTGAAACATTCAGTTTTGAAGTGTTTTCAAGGCTGTGATTGATTTGCATAAGGAAATTTGACTGTCTTTAAGGAGGTTAGATATTTCTGGGGTGGTAGTCTCTAATGGGGTGTGTCACTGGGAATAAACACAAAAGGGATTGCTGCTGCTACCACTAGCAGTTCTAGAAAGAAGACTGCTGATTCAAGTCACAAAGTGTAAGTAACACGTTTTGTTTCTCTCAACAGTTTTCAAAGTACAACCAAACACTGAATATTTGATGCTTTGGTCAGAGTGATAGGAGAGGAGGAAATCAGCAGACATGAAATTAACACCTGCAACTGCCTTGCTGTAGCAAAGGTTATTTCAGACAGTTCCTGAGAGATGAGAAAAACTTCTTAGAGATATCACGTTGGGCATAAAGGGTTTGCAATGTTTAGACATAGCTCAAATGTGATCACCTATAGCAAGACAGGTGAAGCAGATTCTGAGCAAAGGGGATGTCTTGGGGATGGTGGAGGAGGTTTGACTGAGATGTAAGAATGAGTGAAGGTGTAGCGAATGTTCTTTGAATTTGCCAGGAGCTTTTCTAGACCTCCTAATATACAGCTGTGCAAACAACTGATTTTTTGGTTAGGTGTATAAACGCAAAGACACTCACCATGCAATTTCCGCTGATCCAGAATGAAAAAGTTTCCAATTACTTTATAAAACAGTGACCCTCTAAACTTTTGTTCCATCTTAACAAAACATTCTCTTTGGCTGAAATGAAATTGCTAATTTGGCTTTTTTTTTCTTCTGAAAATATTTAAAAATCAAACAGAAATGCATGTGGTCTCAATAAACCATTTGAATATAAACAATAAAACCTTTCTTACATTCATTCAGATCTTATTACCAAATCAGATATGAATTTGTGAAGAGTTTCAGTGGTCACAAAATTGATGAATTCAGTGAATGAGCTACTTGGGGAAAACATTCACCCGGTTCCTATTATACTACTGGACTGCCAGGTTATGAGCCTGATCCTGTGGCTTGGTGTGGGCTGGCCTTCTCTCAAACCTGTGGAAGTTGTTCCCATGCTGGTGGACCAAAGCTACTGTAGACAAATGATTGTGATCACGTTTCATTCTCTATGTTTAGATAGGTTGGATAAACCATTGACCATCCACTATAGTGATGCACAGGCAATCCCTCAATAAGCTCAATTTTCTGTACATTTCAAGGCTACAAAACCTGCTCTCTTGTTGGGTGGTCATTTCCTAATAAATCTGTTCTACAAAGACTTGGGAATGGTTTCCAAGTATCATGAAAAGTGTCATTTAGATGTTATCCAGAAGTAAGTTTATTACACAAACTGTGTGGCAGAATAGTTCACCTTTTAAACAATATCATCAACCTTAAGCCAGTATCATGTAACTACTGATTTGGAGTCTACTCATTCTGATCTACGCCTTACTGTTTTAAATTAATGAGCTTGCTTGCAGAGCAGGTATTATTTAGTGTGATTGCCTGACCCTGGTCCTTGAAATAAGAAATGTTTATATTGTTGGGAAGTGATGTAATGGCAGCTTGAATTATGTTTATTAGCATGTGAAAATCTTTAGCAATATATCTGTCTGTTTTCTATTAGAGATTTGGATGCAATAACAAAAAATGTCCATGGATAACAAACTGGAAAATGTATGCATATTTGGCTGGCTGTAAGTGTTGGGTTGGGGTTTTTGGTCGGGGGGAGGGATGAGGATGGAGAGCTGTGTTGTTGGGTTGTTTTTTCAAATATTTTACAGTGACAGAACAAGTTTTGTGAAGGTGCTGTATAGACACATTATAGTATTTTTTTAAAAAATTAGAAAATAAAAATTAAAAGTAACCTGAATGTAACCCTCACTTTTCTGCATGTTTTGGGAAGTATGGGTACCTACCTGCATTTAAATTTTGGTACAGCACCATATTTACAAATGCAAGTATAGTTTTATAATATTCTTTTACTGATTTTAAAAAACAAACCCAATCCCCAGTAAGGTAAGTATTTGAACACTGAGTGTTACTTTTGTGGGGTTTTTTTCTGCATTTAGTTCAACTTTTTGTTGTGATTGGGTGTTTTGCTTGTCACTTTTGTGTTTGTTTGTTTTGAGATAAGCAATATCTTCACTTACAAATTCTTGTCTTTGGTTGTAAACTTTTTATGGTATGAAAGCTCATATTGTGGCTTTATGTCTGAACAATTGTCTAGTTGTCACACCATAATGATCTTGGAAAAATCAAATATTTCAAAGCAGAAAAATGCATCAAACAAAATCAGACATTGAAGGGAGATGTTCCACTAAAATGACTGGAATGCTGTTGAAACTAAAGTCCTACTTTATAGGTAATAGAGCATGAAAGATCAGAAGGTTTAAACAATTCAAGTTAAATCTAAGGGCAGGAGTTAAATAATATACTAATGTTCACAGCCAGTTTAAAAAGAATTGAAGCTCCAGGCCATTTTCTAAAGAATCTTTGAGTTTAGTATAGCTTGTAAGAGACAAAGATCCGTGTAGTATGTGAGAGGTGATGGTAAGATCTGACAGATAATATATATATAGAGAGAGATATATATATAAATACTCCTTTTATAGATGCTCTGAAGAAAGACTTTTGGAAAGAAATTTTCTTGCTGGAAAATCAGCCAGGAAAAGAGTTTATGAAATAATTGTTTTCTGAGATAATTTTTTTTTTCATTTACAGTAATAGATGATTCATAAGTAGTATGAGCTGGAAAATAATGGATGAGCATCAAACTCAATGTTTGGGAAAGCTGGATGGAACCATTTAACTAGAATTTAGATTTGTGGTGATAATGTTGAACTTAATTAGAGTTGGAGATTATAATTAATCTGTAAATGCATTCAACAGAAATTACTACTTGTAAACGTAAAGCTATGTCCAGGTTCCACAATGTATCGAGGGCAATGACAGTCTTTATCTCAGAGACTTTCCAACCCTTTGCAGTGGTATGAGAAATTATTTCATAAGACATTTAAGCAAAAAAACCCTCACTAAAACCCCAATGATTTGTAACCTCTGAAAGTTTTTCCACATGGTACAAAAGCTTCTGTTAATAATAGTAAGACTGTAAGGAGGAAGAGAGGAAAGAAGTTTCACAAATTAGTAGATGAAGTGGCCAGAGTATCAGGGAGGGGGACAAAGCCTCTGAGGAACCATCTATTGTGTGGAGGCGTCCATGCAGCACTGCTGTAGCGCCTGCCAAACCTGCAACCTGGCCACTTGCCTGCTGAGCCCCAGTGGAGTTTTCTTCCTCGTTGTTCAAAACATCTGTGGAAATAACCTTAGTCAGGATGTGATGAATCAGTGAAGCATTAACTGCAAGATCATAATGGAATCATGTCTGATTGTTTTGTGATTGCAGCTTTCCCACTGGTTTACATTTGGACTTCATTCACAAGTAGCCTGTTGCCATATGGAATTTCTTTGTGTCTATGAAAAGTAAAGGAAAATTGCCTCCTTCAACAGTATTTGAATGCATGTAAAAGACTTAAGAAGGAAACTTTGCCTTATATTACATATTACCTTGACAATTTTCTGATTTGTTCTAATGATTTCTCTCTGCAGCTTAAATGTGAGGATTATTTCGTATGTTCTCAATACCATTCTGAAGTAGTTACAGTTGCAACTTTCAGGATTGATTCTTTACAACTGGGGAGTCATTTTCCCATGGAAATCCATGGAAATCCAAAATCTGTCCTGGTTTTCAGTTAAAGAATAAACAGATTTGTTCTGTGGTTAACTCTAAAGTTCCCGGCTTTTAATGGGGAAAAAATGTGTGTGCAGAGGATAAGATTCCATCAATGCTAAAAGAGATGCACTACACTGAATTGAGCAGAGCTACAACTTTGTTAATGTCTGTTAAAGTCCTAATGTGTACACTGGTAGGGGTAGCTTGTGACAGTGCACCAGGTGTCACCATGAAATATTTCTGGGATCATTTGGAGAGGTGAAAAATCTCTGCAATTTTCTGTACAAAGCAGACATGACAAGAATCACCCTGTTTACAAGATATGTTGTCTTTATTGTCAGGCTGCATAGGAGAATAGTAACAATGTGTGTAATTACTTTGCAGAACTTCATGAAAGTTAGAAACCTGATTTCTCTTTTTTTTTCTGTTTTTTGAGTCTAGTCCCCGGTCACTTCCAAAGGATGAATTGTTACCTCTGAAGACCAGTATCTCAGATGGCAATGATCATCTTTTGAAAGATTCTATCTCTTTCCACTGGCTGCCTAAACAATCTTCATGACTCATTTGAAAACACTTTACAGGCAGGCATGGATCCTGCCCATCATGTTCTGCATGGTGGGAAAGAGATCTGTATCCATCAATCAACCTTTGCTAAACTGATTCACTATGTAACAACTTTTGTCTGTTAATTATAAAATGATGGGAACAGTTTTGCAGATCATTCAGTGATTGTACAAATGTACAAATATCTTGCACAGCAGCAACCTCCTCCCTGGCATCAACTTGCTCTAAGATAATGGAGAATCAATCCAACTCACCAGCACACTACTTTCAGATGCATTATTATTGGATGAAAAGCCCAAAAACCATATCAGAATCCAAATAAACCATAGTTCTGCTACTTGCTCTTAGAAGTAGCCACAACATTTGTTAATGATGAAACAGGTAGTAAAATGCCTGATAAATCATATTGACACTGATGAAAGGACTAACAGAGCCTGACTAGCAGTGATGTTGTTGTTGCTTGGACTAAGGGTCTCTCCCTCAGACCTATAGAGATTCAATCTGTCAGGAAAAGAGATAAATGCTGCTGTAACTCTCAGAATTAGCAATGTTTGAAAAGGATTCACTCTTGAGAGAATGTTGATGTAGTGCCTGTATGACACATTGGATGATCTTATAGGTAGAGAAGGTTTTATGAATACAGTGCAGAAAGGCATCTTCTAAAAGATGCTGGTTCTGTAAAAAAGTGAAAGGGTACTTCCATATATTGAAAATTATTCTGAAGATCAAAGTTGTTGTTCACTGCAGAAACAGGTCTGAAATGGTCCTAGAGAAGTCAACAGAACAAAACAGGACATCCTGACCCAGTCATTGAGCTTCCCCAGAAATGATAGCAGGCGAAGATGTCACCTCTGTATAAGACAACTGGATTAAAAAGCCTGATTTCTGAACTCATTTGAAACCTCAGATGTTCCACCCCGTATCAGAAATAAGACTTCTCAGTGATATTATGTTTTGATGTGAGAAGTTCCTGAAAAAGAATGAAAAAACCTCCAACGAGTAGAAATTCAAAAGTAGTTGCATGTCTTCATGAGACTTTATAATGGGAAAATTAACTGTTAGAGATTAGGAAGGACACATGGTAATGTTGTAAAAAAAATTAATTTTTCTCCATTGAAAGATTTTTGTGCCAGTCCCTCAGCATGTGGTGAGTCACCATTCTCACATCTAGAGAAACAGGGAAGTGGAGGAAAGCATTTTCCATCTGCTGAGCCCTTTTTTTGACCTCTTTGCCAAAGAAAAATAATAAGAAATGTCACATCAATTCAGAGCCCTGCTCAACCCAGCAGAACTACATAATCCAGTGATGTCTTTCATGTGAAGGATGAAGGAGTCCTTTCTCCCTTCTGTGAGTCTACCTGGCCAGAAACTGACATCCCAACTTCATTGAATCTGTGGCAAATTTTCTAGTGGCATCTGTGTGTTTCACCCTAAGTACATATGTTTAAGCATTAAATGCCACACTAAAGTACATAAAAACCCTAGCTCAAACACATTAAAAAATAATTGAAAGAGACATTAAATCATGGTCTTAAGGGCCTGCACTGTGCCCAAGAGAGAAAAAAAACACAGTTGCAACACCTTCCTTGAGAAATGTGAAACTACTACTGAAGTTGGGATCATTAAGTAATTGACAATGCCGGCTATTAAGGGAATGAAATGTGAAATACCCAGGAGTGTTATGAACTACACAGAATACAGAGTTGACTTTTTCTATGATACAACTTTTCTTTCTTTCAATTTATTCCTTAACAGGTACTCATAAAATGGAATATAATTTACTGAATGGATGGAATCCTGAATTGTGCATTTTTGGCTATATGGAAAAGTTGGCTTTTTGATAAAACTTCTGAAAAGCTCAGGATTTGTTTAACTTGGATTCTTAAAGACCTTGCAACTCTGGCATGAAAAGCAAACCAGTGTTGTTATAAAGAGGGAAGATGGAAAATCGGAGAAAACATACTTTTCCATAATGGAAGATCTGAAAAGAAGTTAATACTCAAATACAAATTAGTAGTTTTATTGTACTGCAAACATCTGTGTCCTGAAACCAATTTTTCATGCAGCCAGTGGAAATGAACACTTCCCATGTGTGCTGGCCTAACACTAGAGAAATGTTTAGAGCTATTGGAGAACTCTGGGATGAAACGCTTTCCTTTGGAAAATGGCAAGCTGTTGAAACAGAGGCTTTTTAAGAATGGGTTGCTTTCAAAAACCTTTTGATTTTTGAAAGAAAAGTATTGACACTGCCAAAAAAGTGTTGGCTTTACTTTTTTTTAATACGAAGATTCCATTTTTAGTTCAAAACAATTCTCATTCCCCTAAATTAATTAATGTGTGACAGTAATAAATCAGTTTCAGATACAACTATGTCAAGATTATCTGAACAATCTGCTCAATGTGCTATTGCTAGAGGATGATGCATGGCAGAATGGAAGAAATATTGTTTGCATATTTTAACTGAATATTCTAGACCATGGACTATCTAATTCCAGGGTAAAAAAGTGGCATCTGCAAAAATTATACGTAAAAATTGATAGTATTTTATAAGGGACATGCTTTATAATAGGAATTATATCTAGCATAACATGAACACAACTGAACACAAATAAAGCAAAGTAAAACACAAGTAAATAATATAACTAATGTCATCTTATGATTTTTGCTGAGAGCCAGCAACTTGCACCTTTTACATTTCCCACTTCCCACACAGCAAAAATGCATACTTTCCAAGCATTAGCATGTGCTTAACTTGGTCATTTGTGGACCAAATCCTCTGCATGTCTGTTCACCCAAGGCAACATTTTCTGAATCAGTGGTCTAAAATCTGTTCAAAGAAATTATGTTTCATCATAATTTTGGGAGTAGTCCAGAGAGAGACAAAAAAAAAAAAGTAGAGCAAAGTGTTTCTTTATTCACATTTGGCAAATATAGAAGATTGGTGAGTACATGCCTAGAGAAGTTGTGGATGCCCCATCCCTGGAAGTGTTCAAGACCAGGCTTTGACGGGGTTTTGAGCAACCTGGTCTAGTGGGAGGTGTCCCTGCCCATGTCAGGGGGATTGAAACTCGATGATCTTTAAGGTCACTTCCAACCCTAACCATTCTATGATTCTATGGTTAGTTTGAGGAAAACTAAATTAGATTTTCCTGATCATCTCTCATTTTATTCCAGTTCAAACTTTGACAGCTATCCAGCAGGCAAAGTCTCAGATTATTTGTTTGGAAACTATTTAAATACGTCCCAGTTTAATGAGCCCTGAGATGCTCATTTTCAATTGCTATTGTACACAAACTGTTATAGGGTGTTTTTTTTCCTAAATCTGAATTACACTAGGGACCTTTCTCATACTTGAAAAACTTATCCAAGAGAGAGAAAAAAAAGCTCAAATTAGTAAACACACCATGTCAAACAGTATTTGTTCTGTATGCATTTAACCAAAAATGAAATTTAAGGGGTCCTATGGGCTCACAGAAGACTAAAGTTTTCTAGAATAAGGGTTCTTGGAGCAGCAGGTGCAAACCACTGTGAGCACAAAGGAATTGTTGAGGCAGGAGAGTGCATCTCATGTCAGATGAGGAAATGTGTTATATGGTCATACCTAAAAAGCAGAAAAACAGCTCTTAACTAAAACTCTCAGCAGTTAGCTAAAAAAAAACAACAACAAAACAAACCAAAGCCACATAATTTTTGAATTTTGATTTTTTTTAATCATATAAGAAAGAAAAAATCCACAGTCTTAAGTCAAAGAGTTTAGACAGCTCCTAGGTTCTGTGGAGGAACATGATAATTTAGTACTAGACGAGAAATGTAACAACTGGAAAACTGATATATTGGAGAATATTCTCAAGGGGATGTGTTTACATTAATATATCTAGATTCCACTAAAGTGAGTACAAGTTAGGCACATAGGTATCTATGTGCTCAAGATTATCCTATAGTCAAATCCCTGAGTGTTTTCATACTCATAACCTCAATTCTACCAGGTCCTGTGTCAATGGGTTGGTCTGCTGCAACTCACATAAATCAGACTAGGCATCCACAAGCTTCTGTTAAAGATGTATCTTATATATCTTATGCATTCCTCCATTGATACACACTACACATCTATTTCTAAGTAAAAATAAAAAGGATTGTGTAGCTTTCAGACTAAAAGATGAGCTGTGAATCCTGAAGTCTTGATTTATTACCAAACAACTAAGATTACTACTGATATCCTTTCTTCCTTTTCCCTTCCTTCCTTCCTTCCTTGCTGGGTGTTAGATGATCTCAGATGTTTGTAATGCTATTCTATGGATAACTGGATGAGTGAAAATGGTCTTTACATTAGTTCAGATACTTTCTCTGTTCTCATTCCTACTTCCCTACTATTAGCTTTCATAGTTGGTTGGGTTTATTTATTTATTTATTTATTTTCTTACACAAAGGGGTTTTCTGCTGTGAATATTTTTGCCTGTAATAGATTACATTATCATGTAATTCCATTCCATTTAAATTTTATTCTCTGATTATTTTCATTTCATCCTAACTGATGAAACTCAAATTAATAAGAGAAAAAGTGTTAACCATTCCCCTTCCTCTTTTCTCCCTGTCAATTACCCTAGGGTGCAGAGAGAATTCGAACAAGGTTTGATTATGTTTTTTTGTGCTTTTTTGTCTTTCAGGGACTATTGAAAGCAAAGGACAACTGCTCAGGCTAGTATTTTTAGAGTGACTAATCAGTCAAATTCAAAAGATGATTGTTGTCTATAGATGTCTATTGTTGATGACTATAGATGATAGTCCTGCAAGGACTGCACATACTAAACAAATTTGCATTGTCTTTTTTTGATTGGATTTAAAATTTCTCTTGCTTTTCTGCTTCAGAAAATATGATATAATTTTATGTAGCATCTGCTATGAATTAAATGCATCTTTCAGCTGCTTTTTCACAATTCCTACATATACATTTTCTTTTATAACAAACAACAGTGTTCTGAAGCTCTGAAAGCCCACAGCTGTTTGTGTTACATGGAGAAAGTATGCCTATTCTTGCTCCTATAGGAAAAAAATTGTTAGCTTCAATGTGCTGATAAATGTAAAAATGGTAATATTCCAAGGTATTGTGGTTATGAAAGAAACATCTTGTTGAACATATCAAAGCATACCACAGATGACAGCTGAACAAAGCTGGATGGTTAGGAACTGATTTTGGTTGAAAACATACTTAGTTTAACTACATTGATAACTTACCCCACCCAAACATTTGTTTGTTTTCTAAAACTTGGTGTAGTGATGCATAGGGACAAAAGCTAAATAACTTCATATGTTCAGAAACTGTGTAGAACAATTAAACAAGATGTCATTCAGATTCAGCTGCTGTGACAGGGAAGAGAACAAAATGTGAACCACATGCGAAGTATTATTCCCCTTCTGTGAACAGAATCAGAATATTTTTTTGGCTCGTGAGCTGAACAACTGATATGGTTAGCTGAGTGACACTTCATTTCCAGCTAATTTCTGGCATCTGACTCAAAGTAGTCTTTTTACAGCTGCACTGACTAACATAAACTGTACTATGCGATAAGGTGCTGTTAGATCAGTGCTTTGGAGAATCCTGTAAAAACCTCGCCTTCCAAGCTCGCAGAGAGATTAAGTTTTTTTATTATTTATTATTATTACTTTTCTTTTCTTTTCTTTTTTCTTTTGAGCCCCAAGGGCTCATTTCTGATCTTATTAAAATCCATGGGAATTTTAACATTAGATTCACCAACATCAGTATTTTGTTGTCAAATGACAATTTATGCAGTTGTGGGACTTTTCATGTGTTGTACTGGGAACATGCATATGGGAAACCAAACACTTCTTTGGTTTTAACCAGTCTCTGAACACTTTAAACATAATGAGATTAAAGGAAAGTTTTGAGATTCATGTGGATGAGTGAAGCATTGGTTAAGCTGTGAGGAGAGGCAGCACCACCCAGCCGTCTCTTCTTCAGGGACACCATTTTGATTTAGTAGTTTCAGGCAGAAGCATTAGTGTGCATCAGACAGTGACTGCCCAGCAATGCCATACAGGTCACAGAAACCTCCATGCAGGTCTCTGTAACTCTGTCCAGGTAAGGATTAAAGTATTTTCTGAAATCACCGAACTTTGACACTGAGTTATGGACAGATCTGGAGATGTATGTCTGAACTCAGTGCAAAGCAATCTCATTTGAGCTCTATGGCTTCCTACAAAGAGTACTAAAGTTTTATATAGTTATATCATCTTTAGAAGCCACTCTCTTATAAAAAATGTGCAGACTGTTTGGTAGATCACCTGACATCTGTAACTTTGTGTCGCCTATCAAGCACAGCTATTATTATCACTCCAGATGTAAATTAAGAAAGTGAATTTATTCTATAGTGCTTAAGTGGGCCAGGAAGAGCAACATTTTTAGGGGCATGGTCAAAGTTAGTGCTTAGAAAATTTCAGAGGGATATTGAGTAACTGGAATAGCCACTTACATCACGGCATCACAACATCATTAAAAGAACTGTTCACTAGCTGACGTGGTGCCAAAGCAAATGGCAGAGTTTCTGTCTGCATCCAAAAGCTTCCTTTCCCTGTGAAGTTTAGCAACATACCACATTTTCCATGGATCCTTAGCAAGATGAGCACCAACAATCTGTGAGTCCTGAAATGCACTGAAAAACTGACAGTTAAAATTCATAGCTGCTGCCAACATAATGACAGTCATGAATTATGGCTCCTACAGTTCTTGCGTTCAGGTCTTTTTGAGGTAAGCTTATCAACACACACAAAGTGAAAGCAGGACGTTTTTGCAAAACCACAAAAGATACAGTGTTCACAAAACTTTTGCAAACATGAAACTAAGCAAGGTGTATCCCTGAGGTAATGAAAAAGGTATCTAATTCACTTTCATGCGCATTTAAAACTAACATAAAACTATCAACCAATGTCAGAATGAATTATCTTCTGACATATTCTTGCACAAGTACACCCTAGGAAATATGGCAAGCAAATATAAGATATATTTAGCTATATCAACAGATCAACCCTTTTTTTCCAAAACTTAGACAGATTATAGAGAACAAGAGAAAAATCTTATTTCTTCAGATTTCTCAGTAACCCATGTGTTCTATGATGACATATGGGACGAAGGGCATCCTATTTTGGCTTTTGGGAAGTAGTTTGGACATTTTTTTCAACAAATGGTTGCTGGACCACAAGGACCTGATGGAGGGCCCCTTACCACAAGAAAGACATTGAGGTGCTGGAGTGATTCCAGAGAAGGGCAATGAAGCTGGTGAGGGGTCTGGAGAATAAATCTTATGAGGAGTGGCTGAGAGAGCTGGGTTGTTCAGCTTGGAGAAAAGGAAGCTGAGGGGAGACCTTATCTCTCTCTACAGCTCCCTGAAAGGAGGGTGTAGAGAGGCAGGGGTAGGTCTCTTCTCCCAGGTCACAGGCAATAGGACAAGAGGAAATGGCCTCAAGTTGCACCAGGGGAGGTTCAGATTGGATATTAGGAAAAATTTTTACACTGAAAGGGTTATTAAGCATTGGAATGGGCTACCCAGGGAAATGATTGAGGCATCATCCCTGGAGGTATTTAAAAGGTGGGTTGACATAGCGCTTAGAGACATGGTTTAGTGATTGCTTTTTTATCAGAGTTAGGTTGATGGTTGGACTATATGATCTTAAAAGGTCCCTTCCAACCTAGACAATTCTATGATTCTATGAGGGGGAGGGCTGCTTGGCAGGGAGAATATCCCAATCTATGTATGAGTGGCAATATGGGGTGTCCCTAACGAAGGCAGCTTCTTTTCCTCTTTGGCATTATATGATGTGCAATTGAAGGTCTTAAAAACAGTAGAAGAAAGAGGACTACTTGCAAATTACCATTTGCTATAACTGTAATAAGATAATAGTGCTATGTGATTAATTTTACTGACTATTGGGATCTATTCTCTTTATATGTCATGTGCTTTTAACAGTTATAATTGTCCTTTTAGCTTGTGGAAGACAGAGATCTTGTCTTAGATGAAAAATAAGAGCATCAGGAAACAATTGATTGTGCCCTGAGTACTTCATCACTATTGTAGCCTTTAGTCAAAAATCTCAAAAAATTCAGGCATGGGAATAAGAGTATTTGTTTCACAGTATTTGTTTACTTGGTCTCTTTTCAGTCTCATCTGGTCCAAGTTGACAGTGAAAATAGCAAGTTTTGATCTTGAATGGGGAGCATTTTTCCTGTTCAAGCAGGTAGTCAGGCAATATCTGGAGGCATTATATCCACAGAATACCAAGAATATAAATAACTATGCTATTTTTCTGTGTTTTATACTGCATGGGTAGTTACAATTAAAAACTTCACAGTATGAAGTTGTCTCCAAGCAATTAGTTGTCTCCAACAGGGGGCAAGTTCTCAATTATGGTTGCAGCTAAGCTGAATATATTTTGCAGTTCACTTTTCTTAATTAAAGTCAACATTTAGAAAGAAAACTTCTACAGATTTGTATATTAATTTATGGAAGGAAATAGCTGCTTATCAGCCAGTTAAGGTTGTTATACATATGTAGCAATCAAATTACACTTTAAGTTCTATAAAAATAATCACATATTCAAATGATGATGTCATGGTCTCTCCTGTGTTACTTTCAATGGAAATGTTGGCCCCTGACAAAGAAGGCCTCTCTGTCTCTCATGGAAAAACTCCCAAATTCACAGCTGTTTTCTGAGAATCAAATGCAAACCACACAACTGATATTTGTGTATTGCCTTTGATTCTGTTTTTTAACTCCCAGCTGCTGACAGCTTAATAACTCTTAAAATAGCCAAAGACTTCATAATTCCTGGAGAAGAATGGGATGTATTGCTTAGTCCTTTTCTGAAAGATCTTCAGGAAAGCTCTGCCTAAAAAAGTTAAATTTCTTTGTTCTTTCTAAACGAAAGTTTTTCCTGGACAGTTTAACCTTCTACCCTCCCAGGCTCCCCATCCATTCTAGTTAAACCAGATCATCAGTAAAGTACAAGGGACAGATGATAGGACCACGGCCATTGCACATAGTGAAGAGAGCACTCGCTGGAAGATGGGGCTGTGCCTTTTGACTCGTTCCACCTGGCTGCTTATGTTTCCCTGCACACTCACTCCTGGCATGAGAGATCGGAATGACAATGTCCTCCCTCACAATGATTAAAAAAATCCTCACCATCTCTTGCTTATTTTTTAATTCTTTTTCAAGCTCCACTAACTTGGGGATCTATTTAGGCAGTGTTGCACAAGAAAGAACTAAACAGCTCTACCCTACCAAAGATACTATCCAGCTCTTAGTTTAATATTTCCTGTGTGGTCTTCTACAGCCTGTGACTTCAGGAAGCTGTGTGAGCAGTGAGGCTATTGTGATCCTCACTGCTGGTTACATGCGGGTGATGGGAACTGACCCCATAACGGCTGGGTTTGAGTTCTTGCCCGCAGTGCTAAATCTTAACATCCCATACAGCTGCCAGCCACTCGGAACGGGGCAGCAGAACTGCAGACAGAGCCAGTGCCTGGGTTTTACTCAACCAAGTAGGATTTGCCTCCATGTGGGCTGTGGTTACACAAAGCACTTCATGCTCTTAACACTCTTTCCCTGAGTCCAGGTGAGAACATCTCTCCAGATTTTATACTGGGTAGATGATTTATGCCTAAAAGCTCAGTCCAGCCTTATTTGAGACATCAGATGCTGGCAGCAAGTATCTAAAGCCATGGCCAAAACAGAAATCATCTGCTGAGTGTGGAAGAATTTATAATGTAGTAAAATCTTTGTTAGAGCAATGTACAGCAACATGAATGACTTCCTTTGAAAAAAATGCATTGTTCTAACAAATAATGAATCACCTGTCACAGGCAAAATAAAACTAAATAGTATTTATATTTCCCATCTCTAAAACTTCTCTGCTTCCTGTTAATTAGCAAGTGAAATGCACTACTTGTACATGGCATAGACTGGTGTAAAAACACAATGAACTTACATGTGCTCTTTTTGTTTCTATCAGGCATCCTGTTGCTCATTAGCGCTTTTGGCTATAGTTAACTCCAGCATCCAAAAATCTTCAGTGCATATTCATAATATTAACTTAAAAATTAAGCTGTGCCCCAAAAACCAGAAAAAATAATAATATTGTGGCAGTGGTGTAATGGTATTTCTTGAATTTATTTTCTTTCCTATTATTAAAATATAAAAACAAAGCAAAGCAAACATAACCCGTAGCCAAAACAAACTCATAAAAACTGTATACATCCAAAATGCGTATGTCACACTATATATTCCTTCCTTTGGGAAGAAGATAGAAGAATGCACACTTCTGGCATGGCTGACGTTAACTCATTTAGCTACTTAAAAGCCAGCTGTTACATCTAAGTTCATCCATCACTCTATAACCAATGGGGAAACATTCCCAGGTGATAAGTCAACCTGTATTAAAATAGGTGCTGAATATAAACAGAGTGAATTATGCCCTGGTCAACAAGCCTTTCTGGCTACTGAAAGGGAACTTAGAAAAACAGCTTAGGCTTGACACTGTGCTTTTACAGGGTCATATTTAAGGGATATGAAATACTGTTAAGGCAATGTGATAATCTAACAAACACCATACAGGGACCTCAATAAGACACAACAGAATTAATTGCTGGCATAATTAGATATTTAAGTTCTTCTGGAAATGTCTATATTCATTCATTCCTAGTAGAGGTTCAAATTCTAATTATAGTAATTCATGTAGTTTATATATTACGTTATATAATTATTATTACTTTATTTCTATATGTTACTTTTCTAGAAATGCAGCACACTACAATATATTTGCTATGATCACCATAGCTTTCTGAAGCAGGGATCCTCAATACAACCCAAATATTCTTTGAGATAAGCTTGCTCAACCTCTTATAACTCAGTCGTTGCACTGCTTGTTTGTTTTGTTTTGTTTTGTTTTGTTTTAAGCATTACTGGATTTTCTGTAAGTGTCTCTAGGACATGACAGCAAGAATCAAGGGTGTCTAGAAGGATTTGCTGAGAAAAATGAGAATGTCATGCCTAGAATACAATTTTTAGCTGGTGTTCTATGTTTGTAATAGAAAAATCTCCACTTATATGAAAGGAAGGAACATAAATATGAAGAAGATTGAAATCAGCAATACCTTGGCTTCTGTAATGAATTGCTATAGTGGAAATCTGTGTTGAGTTTGCAGGATGCCTTATATCTGTAAAGGGTACAGGGTTGGGTATTCCCAGTAGGGTCTTGAGAGAACACAAGGGATGGCCTATTTCACATCAGTTCCCTAGTTTAAGTAAGTGTGTTGCCTTCAAAAAATTCAAAGTACAGGAAGGGCTAGTAGAAGTTAGGAACCTGACTTTAGATTTGCATTGGAAGTAGTCCCAGCTATAAACACGTAACAGATCAGCTTGTCAGCAGGTTCAGAAAGTGGGTGAATGGGAATATTGGCCATGTGAGTGTATTATAGAGACCAATGTGTTATCTACCCTTGATCAGAAACCTTAGATTGACAGTCACTTTGGGCAAATATTAAGTATACAAGAATGTAAGACAAAAAACTACTAATATATACCGAAGTGAAAAAAAGTCTGTTTTGATCAGTTTTCCTGAGAAAATATTATTTATTTGGTTTTCATTGGCAGAAGAAATTGGCTGTTGAAAACTGCTGCTGTTTTTATTCAGCATGTTTAAAAGATCAATGGCATGGGGTGATAATGCATTTGCATGTCTGTACAAGGTTTACCAAGATTTCTGGCTGTATCTAGATCTTCAAATTAGATGCAGCTGTAGCAGCAAACACAGGAAGACTATTGCCAGCTGATCCCCTTGCAGGTTATTAGAAATACACTAGAAATTCGGTGGAGATGTCACAAGACAGCTAGTGAATATTAAAAGCTAGCAATACATTTTCCAGACCAATTCATTTTTTAAATTCTATTTTACCTGGGATAGAACTGTGTAAATGCTTAATGGACTGAGAGGTGATTAATAAAAACAGAGGATGAGATACTTATAAGGAAGTCTAGGGTATTCTCTATAAAGCAGATGTATCTGTGGCAATAACAATTCAAGATAACATTTGCATAAAAGATGCCAAGGATGAATGTGCTCACAGAAATTTCCACTGGAATTATGTGATGAAGAAACCATTTTTCACTCTTTGGATAGTAAAAATTTAAGCTAAATGCTATTAACAGGTACGACGTCACTAGTCTTAGTTTTTATAAAGACTGATACTTAGTAAGTAAAGTTAAAATCCTAGTCAGGCTTTAAAAGGACACAATTTGCAAATTCAGCTCCAGATTCAGATATTATAAAAAAAAAAAAAAAAGAAAATAGAATAGGTTTGAGACATCGAAGGGCAATATGATTATTTCTATATAGATTAGACTTTCTTATATGAAAAGTACAAACAAGCATGCTTTCCCATAAAATGTCTGCAGTCTCTGTTCTGGAGTGGAAAACCTGAAATTGAAACAAAATCTAATTTTTTTGGAGAATGATATCTTTGGTATCCTGAATTCAAAGTGCTACAGAAACAGTTTTTGCTTTTAATGTTCTTAGCAAAGGATAAGAAATTTTCTCTAAACTACAGACAAGTCTGGTACCAATGAATGCAGGCAATTGCCATTTCTCAGGAGTACAGGTCACTAAACCTCATAATTTCCTCATTGCTTCCAGGTTTTTCTCCAGGGCCACTAGATTTACTCTCTGATCTCCTGTTGCTACTTGGAGAATAACTGCAAATCTACATTGCCAGCACAAGGAATCCAGTAAGTAGTGGAGTTAATTCAGCCTGTTTTCCATGGATTTGTCTCATGGTTGGCTGCTTTGTTGTCAAGCAGATCATGAATTCTGCCTCAGTTAGTAAGACACTCATAACAACCCTCTGCCTTGTCAGTTCAAGAGTTAAAGACAGAATTATCTGGGGTTTGTTCCACAGATACACTTCCTTTTGCTTCCTTAGATCAAAACATTCAGGTAAGGTGCCATTAAAAACAATAGGCCACATACGGTGTAATGACTTGTAATATATTTTCTCAGCACAGTAGTATTTCTGCCTGAAATCAAGACCCTTTGAGTAGAAATATTTGCATAGTGAGGATTGCTGCCAGTGAAGAGTCATCCAAGTCTACAGATAAAACAGGTAAATTCAGTGGAAAACTTCAATCTGATATTCTTATGGGCAAATGTTATGCAGGTTTACCCTGGAAAAATTTCTACTTAGACTTTATTTTAAATTAATTTTTATTAATTATAATTTTTTTTTAAAAAAGATTTCCAATTAATTTTCAATATTTGTATTTCCATTTATTTTGTATTATAACCATAACATTAACATGGTTTAGCATTCATAAAGATATGTGTTTGTGTTTCAGTTCACATTATTGTCACTTAGCTGCTGAAATTTCCCTGGAATTTTCTATTAATTATCTCCTTTTTCCTAGCCTTTGTGGGACTTTTCTTTGTGACTCTGTGAAATGAAAGTCTTCTGGTCTTCTGCCCAGTGAGTCTTTTGTTTGGTCTCCATTTCAAAGCTGTTTCAGTAAGAAGTGCGGAGGGATAGCAAATAATGACTGGGAACATAAATGCCTTCACTCCAAGCAAAATACATTGTGAAACCTCCCCTCTCTCCTGTCACTACTCCTCCTTAGCTAATCTCCAAGAGATTCAGAGGTATCTGTTACCCTTTCTTGCCAGACTGTTCAAATCTCAGAAAGATAGGAGTTTTTGGATTAGCAGAAGGGAGATATTTTCACTCCTGTGATCCACATGTACACAGTTCTCAGTACTTTATAGCTTCTGCCTTGCACTTTCATGAAAAGACTTGTAAACCACCTCAGTATGAAATACATTAGTTTTTCAATTAAACTGGTATGAGATGGCTCTTGCTAGCTGAGGCAATATACCAGTATGGAAAACTAAGCGCCACTTCACAAATTTCCAAGCATTACTGCCAAATGCACTGGAATGACTGATATCAACCACAGTGATTCAGGGATTTCACTGTATGTGTTCCACGCTTTACAGTGCCATCTCTATAGACAGAAATATGCACAAAGGTGTATGCTTTCACTTTGTGTTCTAGGTCATTCAGAAATACACAGCAAAGTTACTTATGTATTCACAGTTTCTCTACTTACTTTTTTTTTCTTCTTTACTTGTGTTTCTTTACTTTATTTACTTTTTCAGCCTTTTCTAGACCAATGAGAATGTGTCCCCAGATGCCTTGTTTCCACCACATTGACGTGATTAGGTCCCTCCTGCTAAAGAACACAGACTTTCATAAACATCTAGGCCAGTGTTCCTTAGTACCAGTGCTTATATCTAAGCTAGACTTTGGGATTCCTTCTACAGTCAGTGGAGAAAAGTAGGCATTTGTTGAGTTCAATACATCTCATTTTGAAAGAGATATTTTCTATATCAGATGAATCCATTGCAGAATGATCTGTCTTTCCCCATTTGCCCTGGTCTACATGCGACTATCTCACAACCGCAGTTTCGATGTCTAACATTACATCATGGTTGAATCCCATAACTCACATTCCACAGCTCAGGAACAAAGAAGGAAAACACAGTGCAGGTGGAAATGGAAATGAGAATCTATGCAAGGAATTGTAATGGTTTAGGTACTGTGGAACACCACAGAAAAGAAGCTAAAACTTAGGATTTTAGCCAAGTTACAACTTTCTCAACAGTTTTGGAGAAAAAAAAAGCAGTCTTTGAGTACTCTTTCAGGTAGGTTAGAAGTTGTTTTGGTGAGACAAGTAAACTGTAAATCTAAATCCTCTTATATAAAGTAATTCTTACATGTAGCACTGTTAGTCTGGACAAAAGAAAAATCATGACTTTTTTTTTAGTCTTATCCTACATTTCATTGGCTTTCCTTTTAATCACTGAAAGATGAAAGTATGTGGAGAATTGTAAAGTGGTTCTTTTTGACATCCCTGAGATGCTTCTCCTCATAGACCTTTGCATGATACTTTTCATCTTTCTAATGTGGGACAAAACCGTATGGCAAAATATTTCCAAATCCACCAACTGCGTAGGCCCTGTTGAAATTACATTTTTATTAAAATACTCCTCACCCAAACCCCGATTGGTAGGAGGCTGGAACAGGTTAGAACACAATTAGACTGAAATTTACCTTGACATATGTCTAAAGAGACTTTGTCATATTAGATTATACCTTTTCTTAAACATTTTTTTTTTTTTAAGTAATGTGTATATAACTTAATGTGTCATTTTTCTACATTATAAAAAGTTCTAAGTCAGCTCCCTTTGAACTCTATGGAATTAGCCATACTGATTCAGAGAAGAGTTAAACATTTCTGGGATGTCATGTATTAAGTTTCTGGCACAGTACTAGTCCCTTTTTTAAAAACTAAACATCTGTCTTTGAAAAAACTTAAATAGGTGTGATAAAAATCAGAGATAGTCCAAGTTCCATGCTACCTCAGTAGCTCTAAACATGCCTGCAGCTCATGAATTTTCCCTGGACAATCAGTTTTTTACTGACATCACTGGTGACAGAATTTAAACTGTAACACAAAGACAAGCTTTCATTTTTCCTTTTCCTTTTTGAAAGAAATCCTACTGAAAACATTCTACGGTAGTTTTCAGTCTTTTCCACAGTTTTATCCCAGATCTGATCATATCTAACTGTTCTTATGGCCTTAAAGAGTTATTGCATTTTCCTTGAAACAAACATGGCTTTTTACATATGTCATTTTTCTTACTCTTGTTTGTTAAACTAGAGAATTGAATAAGATTATGTTCAGTTTTGCCTCACTAATATTTTTTCTCACAGTATGTTATTTGACAAGCTCTCTGGGTATTCCTGGATAACAAATTCCTGTCTCTAAGTTAATCTGATAATTATTACATATATAGATTTGCAATATTTTTGTTTGCTTGCTTGAAATAGCTGTATTTGTATTAGTTCTTGAGTTTTTAGAAGACTTCAAAAAATTAACTTACTTTCTCATGAGGAGCGTCACTGAAATTCAAGTTTAGATCTTGTGCAAAGTATAGTGAAGAGGTATGCAAGTCTCTAGAAACAAGCAGAAAATGCTTTTCATATATTAGTGTTTTCTATTTTGTAATAAAAGATTAATTTCGTTTTTCATGTAATAAAAGATTAATTTCGTTAATTTTCATTTAATACAGCTAATATTTTGGCATCTGAAGAAAAACTGAATGAATTCTGTGATTGAGCTGTTTTACCAGAAAGATATTTGCTAAAATAACTAAATGACTGAAGAAAGCCTTGTGAACTTGAAAGTTTGCATGGTTTTGTAGCTACAGTAACTTTCTAATAAATGATGTTATCTCTACTCATAAGGCTTGCATCAGTCCTTAGTCTATTCTGAGGTTAATACCACCACTGACTCTACATTAAATTAGAAGGAAACTTTTAAATAGTCAAGAAATGTGCCAGTTTTACAGATGAAGTTCATTATCTAGCCCCAGAAAAGAGGGAGGACGGCCAGGAGCTATGCAAGTCTCATCATATTTCTCTCCTGATATACCTTTAATCCTAAAGGAGGCAATCAGTGAAATGAATTGGAGCTTACTTTTCCATATCCGTTTATCAACATAAAATTTGGCATTATTGTGTTTGGCCAATAATATCAAAGGTAGGATGATTTCTTTGTGACATTGACTCCTTTCATATAAGAATCAACTAAGACTACAAAATCCGCATCCCATAGGCCACTGATTGATTATTCTTTAGACTCCGACAGGAGACGTGAAAATAAAAGTGCTCCTGTGGTGAGAGAAAAAACAGACATGGGAACATAGCCAAGCTGCATCTCTGAATAAATCTCTTGTTAGGTCTGTACTAGTACAAATGAAGACAGGATTTATCTATGCTTCTTTTGAAAACATACATTGTTGCCAACTAGTGCTTTATTTTCTATCTAACGACATAACCAGTAAAAAGAAAAAAAGAAAAAAGTGAACAGGAATACAGCTTAGAAATTCAAAGAACCTGTGCCATGTAAGGATATCAAGCACTTATCTGTCTGCCATTGAGGATGTATTAGATGTACACTATTCTTTGTATGTCATGAAAATTTAAACTCCTAAAGCTCTTACAGAGTCTCCAAAAAACTCAGTCTGCATGTAAAAAACAAAAAAACTCTCCAAAAAAATAAATCACTACAACTATCTTTATCAATATGTACTTTACTCACAGTGCTATATAAAGCAAACTAACTTTTTATGAACCAGTAGTGTAATATGTCTATATAAACCAGTGATTCTTAGCCTGAGAACTCAACTGTTCCTTCTAATTATCCAGCAATCTAAGAAAGGGGATTATCTCTCTCTGTGAATTTAACATTAAATTTCTGGCAACTGACACTTTTCAAGCTTGGTGCCTACAGGTAGGTTACAGACATGCCCACATCTAAATACAATATACATTAAAGTGATTCCCTGTCATGTAGCATGGTAGGAGATCATTTCAATCACAAACGGAACCAACTTAATTTTTATTTATTTTAAGTTATTTCAGTAGCACTCTTTATAGTCAGACCAAAAACTGAAAATTGCTCAAGATATTTATCTACACATAATTGGATCCTGGACGAGATGGTGATGGAAAATATGAAGGATTTTGCACACTTAATCTCTTCCTGTTGAAGAATCTCTTCTCCATCCGTTCCAAATAAGGTCTTCAAGTAGATAACTCACAAATTTGTCTCTTCAGACATGCCTCTTTAGTTCTACACTATACTCTGCCTTTCAAATATTTCTGCTTAATGTTAAACAACCAGCTTAAATTCATGATGGCCAAGACCAGACACCCCACTTACTTTCACCTCTTCTTTGTCTTCATTACTGCTGTTCATCACCCTCCTCCCTATTACCTCCCTTTGACAGCTGTTGTTGTCTTGATGCCCTGCCAAGCTACTTTTTTCTTTTTCTCACATTTCCGCTTGTCCCATAATCTCAAGCAGTCACGACAGACTCCACTGATAATGTTTCTATCTCTATATCAGGCTTTTCCTTGCATTTATTTCATATAATTCCCACTGAAATTAGTCAAGAAAATCTTACCTCCAGATCCGCTGACATCAGTATACCTGTGGTTAAGGATTCAGTCCTAACTCTGTACATAAATTCTGTCTTCCTTAATTACCTTTGAATCAAGGTTACCTAAAAAGAGTTAGTCATCTGAATCTGTGTGTAAATCTGGGCTTAAACAGTAAGGTAGATTTTAAGAATGGATAACTTATTTTTACCGTAGCGTATCAGAAACAGTTAGTCTTTATTTTCTTTATGGTTTCTTTTCTCTATGGTTTCTTTTCTCTTTCCCTTACCTCCAGTCCTCCTGATTTTTTGTTATGCAGTATGTTGATATGGTATGGCTTAATGATTATGTAAACTATTTGGTCCAGGGATAGTCCTTCTTTGTCTACAATAAATTTAATGTAAAGTAGCACTGCAGAGACACTTTTACAGGGCATGTAGCCCACTGAAGTCTCATCTTGCATGAGGTCTCAAAACAGTGCCACAACAGTAATCAATGAATTTAGTGCAATAAATAAATATATAGAGAGACAACAGTGCCTATAAATTGTTTACAATAAAATGCTTGTGATGCAGTATCCCAGGACAGAAATAATACCTTGTTGTGTATGAGAAGGTCTTAGACACAGAAATGCAATGCAGAAATGCAATTTCCTGAAAATTGTAGGATGGTTCTGTTCCTCCTCTATAAACATTGCATTGGCTTAAAAAAAAGAAAGTGTTAAAAAAATTAGTAGAAATGTATTTTGCATTGCCTTTATTTGTTTTCCAGATGCTAAGAATTTGGGGTGTACATGAGATAAATTTTCCAGCATAGGTCCTAAACCATGAAGGGGGGAAATTCACTCGTGTCTGTTGAATAATGGGGATAATGGTTTCCCAGGACTTACATAGGAGTTGCAGATTGGAGAAAAAGTGTTTCTTCCCCTGTATTCTCCCAATGCAGTTCTTCTGTCTGATTGCCAATAAGAGTGAATCTTCATTAACATTTTTTACTGAGGTCACTTCTGTACTTCTGTAGCTAAAGCAATTGCATTTCCTGACTATATCAGCGCAATAAAGTCCAGACTAGTTACTGGCAAAAAAAGACAAAAATAATGTATGGTATGAAGCTGCTAAATAATTCTCAGATTTCTCTGGGAATAATTTTTCCTTTCTGTCAGTACGAAAAAAAGACTTTCCATATAAAAGTGTCAGTCTGAGTTACATCTGGATTACATCATGTAGTCTGTGTCCTGTAGACTTGGTGAACCTGAAAGATTCTTACCTTAGTTTTATGAAACATTTCTAACAACAACTTTCACTCTCTCAAGGTTCTGGAGAAGGGGATCAACTGCAGGTTTTTGCATTGCTTTAAATGCTCACCCTCTGGGGCCTTAGCAAAAGAGAGTTTTTTGCCAAATATCCCATAAGCTATGGAAAAGGAAGACAACACAGTCTTTCAGATAAGACATAAACCCTCATTCCTGGAAACCAAAGTGAGTCTGCTCCCCTGTCACAACCCTCCATGAGGTCATTTCTTCAATAACAATAATAACAACAGTTAGATTAATGGAAATCAGACTTTCATTATTTTTTCAGGAAATATTTCCACTAGGTTCCGCACATTTTTACCTAGAACACCAAAAGTCAACCTAATGCTGGTCAGAGCAGTATTAAGATGTGTTTAGCAAGAGATCCTTGGCCTTTTTCAAGACCCTTTTTACTCAAAAACATACTCATATGAGCTAATCCATGACTGAATGCAATTCTCTCTACGAATGCAATCAAACAAAATAAAAAGGACTGACTCTTCCTCATGTCACTCAGTTAAACCTGGAGTCCCTTCTGAACTACATTACCACACAGGCACAGAAAATTAGGCTAAAATACCCTCAAAAAAGTAATATTTATCTTGATACAGATTTTATAAGTGGCTTGTTCTACCCTGGATGGATTTGAGACAATCAGAAGCATTTTAAGACAGCAGGAAAAAATGTACAAATAGCAATGGCATCAAGAAAATTGATTCTGATAAGGGCCTGTTTAAAATATTTACCTTGGACTCTGTAAAAGTCAGGAATGTTCTAATCCAATATAAACACTGAGTTAATACTAATACCTCTGTCCAATTCAAATGCTGAGCTGACAGTAAGATTAGGAAAAAAAGACGTGAATTAGTAGTTCAGTATCTCCTTTATGTGCTTATTTTTCCATTCCTTTGATCTTGGAGATTTTTGAAATTACACCAAAGTTGATTTTTTTCCCTCAGTTTCCGTGGACTTATCTTTGGTACATTTGGATTTTGTTTAATTTTTATTTTAACAGGCCACTGTTGAAACATTATAATGAATGTGGCAGTGCAAATATATATTCAGATAGTTGTAACAGCAACCCATTTTGATAATAAAAATCATCCTTTTTACGTCATGAAAACCAACAGTATCTCCCTTCTGTATTATGATGCTTATAATTATAAATGATACTTCTTGTAATTATCAATTCTTAGCATAACACCTATCTTCAGTAAGTCAGCTCATAAACCAACAAATATAGTATATAGGTGCTCTCTTACACTAAGACAGCCACAGAGAGGTCCTAAGCTCATTATAATTGAAAGATTTGGGTCAGAAATTATTTTAAAAAATAATAACTACATTTTTCTATCATATACTCAAAATATTTCTAGTTTAAATTTAGATAATGTGTATAATCTTATAACAGATGTAAAACTCTTGAAAATATCACTGATCAAACTATGCAAAGTGAGTTTGTTGAATCATAACATATGCTGTTCAGCAACTGTGCACCTTCTTTAAGTCAGGAGAATGAGTTGTGTATGCAGACTGACCATATGCTGCTCTCTGTGGCAGGCTTTGCTTCGGAAAGCACTGCCTCAGGGTGCTGTTGCTCTTAAAATGTTATCCTTGAGTTAATTCTTCTTACTCTGCTTTCATATGACACTTCAGTTTGCAAGCTGTCAGCTGTTGTCAGAGAAATTATCAGTGTGGCATCATATACATCAAGCTCAGGCTGAGAACCGAGCAGACTCATAAACCATGTAGCTGTGTCAGCTGGGTGTGAGCGTGGTGCTAAAATATCCCTCCAGGACTCATCTTGGATCCAGCATCTCTATCTGCAAGCTTCAGTGCTATGCCAAGGATGGCTGTACAACTCAGACTGGCACTTGCCAGTGGGTTTTGTACTGCTGTCTGCTGGATGATATGGCCTTGCCACATATTGCTTGACTCTTATTTTGTGCAGAAGAGGTGCAACTACATATTCACTGTGCCAAAAAACAACTGAACAGGATAAAACAAGGAGCACAGATGAAATGTAAGAGCCTGGAGAAGCAGCAGTAGCTCAGTAGGGAGGTTCTGAAAGTGGCTCATGACAAAGACACATCCTTTCTCTTAATCTTATTCTTAATCTTATTCTTATTCTTCCAAATGCTTCCAAAAGAAGCATTTCTGATTTTGTCTTCAGTCTTGTCCCTCCTCTTGACTTGCAGGTTCTCTTCTAGTCCTGTTTCCTTCAGTTAGTAATAACAGAGGCAGAAAAGACAAAGACATGCACCCCAACAACAACAAGCAGATAGCAAACTCAAAATGAAAAAATGTGTTGAAAACATAAAAGATTTCATTTTCCAGGTCTGTATAAAATTCACCTGTTTATTATCCCTCAGCGGTCTTTGAGTATAGCTATGAAACTCATTGTGTCTTGCTGTTCTGCCTGTGTTGTGTAGTTAGTCACATATTGGTCTACACAATGTTTCTCTCTAGACGAGTTATTTTTTTTCACAAGCCATGCAGATGATGATAGGATCCTGGTGGTAATGGTCTTGATACTATTTCATCAATTGTTCCCATTCTAACATAGGAAGCCAGGGAAAGGAAAATTCATTTAGATTGACCATTACACCTGTATCCGTTACCATGTATCCTTCTTGGCAACTCTGCCAACTAGAATGTCACATCCAATCTGCCATGACAAGTCTTAATGAACATTTTTCTAGTTCTTCTGGGAACTGAACTGAGATTACTGGTAATATTCTGGCATGCTTGAGATCCGTTAACAAAAAGCTTGTATGACAGAATTTTATCCCTTTTGACGGAATTTGCAATATCAGTCACATATAACAGTTGCTCAATTATCCTGAAGCAAGAGTGAGCAGTTTATTGGCAGTTGAAGGTCTGCAATAGAATTTTTCTGCTAGATAGGAATAGTTACTCATTTAAAAGCTATCTGAAGGTGTCAGTTAAGATATTTGTTAAAAGTATGGAAATCTTAGCTGGTATAAGTTTTACTGAACTTAAATGAACTTTGCCTTAGCTTTTTGCTGCTGCTCAGGACAAACTTTTTTTTAAGGCATTTGAGCAATATGTATTCAGCTGAGTTTTTTATCCTATCCAGGATTGCGCTACAAAGGTTGTTACTTTTGAAGCCAGTGAATTACTGGCTTTTCCAGAAAAGACCATGGATTATTTTAGATGCTGGCACTGTATTTATCGACAAGCTTGCAAAAAGCCAGTTACTCACCTGAGTTTCAGAGCTATCTTTGAGAGACCCTCTCACTAATCCCATCAATCTGAATGACTTTTCTGTTATTCTCTTGTCCTTCTGTAATTATGGATGGCATCTCAAAGTGACTTCAGGAACAGACATCAAATGTAGAAAGTGAGACCAAGAGTTACAGTGATGGAGGGTACGGTTGACACCATCTGAGGTTGGTGACATTTGGCAGTCATCCATAAGATTGGTCCTGAAGGCTGAAGACAAAGAGGAAAAATAAGCAGGGAAGAACCATGTGTGCAAATTTTATCTTGACTCACTCTCTCCTGCAAGTTTTCTAGTTGAAACAAAATAGGCAAGGAAAACTGGTTGGGGAAGATATGAACTGCCAGACATCTCACGGAAAAGCTGGATTCAATTGTGTAAGAGATTCCCTTTGTTGATGTCATTTTATTTCACACTTCCAGTCACCAAGGCCACAAGCAACATTGCTCAATGATTATGAGAAAGATGTTTCTTGGGATTCTAAATTTTACTGTGTAAAAAACAAGAAATTCAAGGGTGGGGCAAAGGCCGATTTTAATAAGGTTTTCAGCTTTTTTTGAAGGCTTAAAGCATTTGTATGGCTTTCCTATTGAGCATCTAAGAAGGTCCTGGAGGGGATTAATTTCAGTTTGATTTGGTATAACCAGTCGTTATACAGCACATCCAGAAAGCTGTGCTCCCAGGTGCTACTGCAAAATAAGTTGTCCTGGCTATGCTTGACTAAGGAAGCAGTGCCCCCTCATCTTCTCCTGCCCCAATCTCTGCCAGCAGGGCAGAAGTGATGGTTTTAAAAGCAGCAGCAAAGACGAAGACGTAAGAAGGAGCAGAGGCGTCTGTGAGTTTGAGAAAAAGGAGTAAGTATGTTTATTTGATATCTTTGTAAGATCAGATGGGCCCTGATTGAGCACAGTTCTGCACAGTTCGAGCTTGATCTTACATGTAAATTGCGAATAAGTTGCTGAAATGACCTCAGATCCCCAGCTACTCCTAACCACTGTGAGGGAAAGGGGCAGGGTGTGTTCTGGGCTGTTTCAGGGCTATGTATTTGCTGGTCATCTAGTATGCCAGCTGGCATACCACCCCTGCTTGCAGGTTATGTGCTGTCCTGTGTGGCTGAGTGGCAGCTGGAGAGCACTGGAGAGGGAACTGCTCAGACCATGAGGTGTTTCTAAGTGGAGATGCTAACTCAGGTCTTCTGCTCTTCAGTAGGTTTTTATGATGTTCTTAAAAGCCTAGTGCTTTGCAGGTCTCTGCTCTTTTTGTCAAACTGAATTTCTCTAAGGAGCTTAAAGATTACTTGGTGGTGGAAAGTGGAAGACAGGCAGAAAACTCCCGGTGGACTGATGATACAGGGACTGAAAAAAATTATTTTGTCCAGGAATTGGGGCTCAGTGAACACTGTCTCTTTTATAATTGCTTAGTCAGGTATATATGGACTCTGAGTTTAGGCATAGGCCTGAATTGTCCCATTTAGATGAATCCCAGGACCATATTGAAAATCTGTTTACCATTATGGCACAAAAACATATTTAAATCTGTCAGGTGTTAGGATCAGGTCACTCATCTGCAAATTATTGACAGCTCAGAACTGCCCTTGTTGTATCCCCTGTTCACAAGAACAGGGTCTCTGTCTGTGCTGAAGAGCTTTTCATTGAAAAGCTGAACTCTTAACATCTGTGATATAGAGAAGCAAGTCTTCAGGCAGCCCTGCTTGGATGGATACAGATAGATGTGAGCTTGCCTTGGCTGGGCATAAGCCAGCTCTTCTTGCCAAGAGGCTCTGTGAACACTGTGCCTATGAGCCCCACCATAACGGAAGGGAGGGGACTCCTGTAAATCCTGATATTTTTTTTCACGTGCCTTTGAATTTTCAGAACACTACATTGAGCAAAATGAAATTAACCTTTCTTTTAAGCTTGAGGGAAGAGAGAGGAACCTAGTTTGCAAGATAAGAGAATGCAATACAGAGGAGGATACAGTGAAATGAAAAAAAAAAAAAAAGAAAAAAAAAAAGATATTTTAGTGTTCTGAAGGGGAATAGGGTGAACTTAATCCGGACAATCTCTTCCAGAGAGGATAATTTAAAAAGAATGAAATTGAAAACAAGGAGAGAGTGCATGCAAAGATTTTAAAGTAAATAGTATTGAGCATGTGGAATAAATTACTGAAAGCATAAATGTGTTCTGCGGACAGCTTGGTTAAGTGTTTCAAAATCTTTATATAAAAAGATATGAAGAAATGGAGATGGGAAAGCAATGCGATCTGCATTTACTATTTCTTCTCCATAGCTCTTTTTGTTTAGTGTTCAAACTCACCTGCTTTGCAGCGAATTTTGTATCCATTGTCCAGTGTTAAAGAACTGTATATAAAATTAAACTATTTTACAGAGAATCCGTCTGCTTGGAGTATTATTTCTAAACAAAATACAAGGTGAGAAAAAAACCCCTTGGGATTTCCAATTATATTTTTGTTGCTGTCGCAATGAAGCAAAGAGAGAAATCTTGTGCCATGGCCGTTCTTCCCTCCACATTTCAAGAGGATTTATTGCCTTAGAGCAGGTGCCACTGGAAGCTGGTGTGTGTTTGTGGCTGTCCCCATGTTGAATGGAAAGCAGACATGTACTTGGGCTGCACTGGGTCCAAGTGCATGCCCATGCTCAAGCTTGGACTAGGGTCGAAGTGCTACCAACCAAGAAGGAACATTTTGATTGAGTTGCTAGTACTTTAAAATGAGCTACACACATTGGCTGAAAAGGGGAGGGGGGCAGTTTTACTGAGGTATTTGGGTTGATTTAGCTTTTCAGTTAACACCAGCTGGTACAGCACAAGCATGTGCCATAGTGGGAGATGGTCAAAAAACATTTTCTTCCTTTACACATCATGGCTGTACTCGTGTGAGGACAAGACCTTTCTGTGCCACATCTCCTCCCAGAACTGGCAGCTGTTAAGCAGGTGAGAGCATTGCCATGCCATACTGAGGAATATAATCTCCTGATTTCTTTACTGTCTGAAGTTTATGAGTCTCCCTCTCCCTCCATGGCTTTCCTTACAGGGGGAATTCTTTAAGGAAGGATTCGACTTCTGGGTCTGTGTTTGTACAGCATCCAGCACACTGGCCCATGTTAATGACTATGGAATACAGCAGTCATAAAAATAACATCCAGTGTGGGGAACCCTTAGTAAACCTTAAAGACCTTAAAGACCACAGACCCACAATAACATTTTACTTTTGACTACTAGCCAGTTTATCCAGCGACTAATACTGCCTTTCATGGCACCTGCAGACCCTTCCAAAATCCCAGTAGCACACTGGACTGTAATGTGGAGCCAGTGCTGTATTTAATTCACAGCTGCTCAGAAGGATGCTTTTTGGATTTCAGTCTTGGGGAGAAAAATTTGCTGATTCTCTGGGCAAATGCAATGGACTAGTGAACACAGAAATTACTAATATATAGTGTAAGTGAGGGAGCATTCTTTTCATGCTCCGTATGAAAACAATTCCCTTTGCAAAGGAAAACTTCCTGTACCTCTTAACCCCAAGTGGTTTGTGTGACCCATTCACTTGCTAGGATGTGTGAGCAGGAAACATGACTGAGAGAGCAGATGCCTATAGGACTGTTTCTCCCAAAACAACATGCACACAAATGAAAACATTTGGGAGCTTCTTTGGCCTAAATTGGATTTTGTGTCTTTTGAAAGGCAGTACTTTAGAGCCTGAAAGAGGTTGAAATATGAAGTTTTCTGTTATTATACCCAGTTGCATATCACACAAACTTCTATTCTGATTTTCTGCTTCACATATAATAAAATCCCATAAACCTAACCTGCACTGCCTTATCGTGCTCCAGAGACTCCAGGGCAGAGGCAAAAGCTTGTAGTGAGTCCAAATGGGGATGTGCTTGCAAAAGGTACAAGTGTGGCATTCTGGTGGTGGGGAACCTCCTCAGCTCATGAGCTCCCTCAGGAAGGCAAGGGCCATTTTGGACTGCCAGGTGGTTCAGGCAGTGGCAGACCATGGGGTTCCCAGGAAGCACGCTCCATCAAATGTGTATTGTAGCCAAGTCATCCCACCAGCTGGTGATCCCCGATTCTGGTAGGTAATGCTGTGACCATTGAAAAGTGCTGCTCTCAGTGGTGCTGCCTGCAACCGAAACTCTTTATATGACTAAATGGTAGCAAGGGAGAATGTTTCTGTTCTGAAAAGGTTGTGCTGCATTGAAGAAGCCTGTGTTTATAACTTGCTGAGTCTCATTCATGTGAGAAAACATTTATTGGTTGTTTCCTTAAACTGCTGGTCCTGCTGAACCACAGCATAAGAAATTAACTTAAACTGGAAGACCGCTTTAATTTTCTTGAAATCTTCCTCTTCAAGGAAAGCTCAGAGCTTGTTCCTGTAAAATATTTGGTATAAAAAATTTTATGAATTTATCGGGTTGAAAAGTATATTTCCCTTTTTAGGGGAAAAAAAAAAAGGCAAGCATTTTAAAATTTCCAATGCAAATTGCTCAGTACTTTCACGGATGTCCCAAAGTGTATGACATAAAAAAAGGAAAGAGAAAAAAAAAGAGATAAAAACATTGAGTTTTGTTGTGTTTTTAACCCAAAGGATAGGGGGAAAGAAAAAGTAAATAGTCCTTGTAACTTTTTTTATTAGGAATAAGAATGACAGTTTTGTTTTCTATTGAAAAATAAAATTGACTTTCTACTAGCTCTAGCTCTTCTTACAGCTAGCTTTCAACTAGCTCTCACTTCTAAGGGATTACCTGTGTGAATAGGAAATAATCATATGAGAATAAGTTTTCTGGATCTTTCTCCTAGTTTGCCATTGTTATTGGACCACAGTTTTACATATTATCTGTATACTCCATGTTAATCTAATTCTCTTAATAAAGCTGAACCTTGCTTTAAGACAGAACCCATTCTGGCTTACCAGAACTAAAGGGTGTTGAAAATTCTCCAGAGCAGCTATATCATTGTATTATGACAATAAAATTTTTCATTGTCAGTGAGTCTTCATTGCATGTTGCTGAAAAGGGGAAAGAAAAATCAGCCCAGACTTCATAACCATCAACCATAATAAAAAGAAACTTTAGAAAGAATTATTCCAAAATATCCTACATTATCCATTTTATGAGTGATTATATATGGTAGCATAGAGAAGGTCCTATTAAATAAATATTTTTTAAGTCTTTGAAAGAATTGTGAGTTTCATAAGTAAATTTTTTTCCTGAGAGAACTTTTGGAAGAACAATGTGTCAAAACATTCTGATGACATTTGCACTCTCTTTCAGGTCAAAAAGCATAATTCTGTCTTATCACAGTGATTTATTAATTTAACAAGACACTTTTTGAGTTAAGGAACTACTTAAGGTCATTATTGTTTTGGACAATACGATGTTCTTGAGCGGGAAATTTCATTTAAGTAAACTGCAATTTAAGCTTCAAACAACTATGCTGAAATTCTGCAGAACTGAACTGTGAATCACAAGGGTATTAGAAATGAATACACAGGCAAGTAATAAAATAATATTTATAATCTGTAAATAAAAAATTAGTCCAATAGATGTTCAGAGTTGGCTGTCTGTGAACTTCTGGCCATAGATTTTCCAACTATACTATTATGTTTTTACACTTTTTGGTCTGAGACAAAATGTATGTCAAGAAACAACATTTGACAAGACTGATATAAGAAAAAATATATCTAAAAGGCCAGCATGAGACTTTTCAGCAATAGACTTTTGGTGAATTGTTAGATACAGGAATAGTACCAAGAATGTGATTATATGAGATTATATGTATTGATCTGTAATATCAGTAGTTTAAGATATCAATAATAATAGTGTGTGCATAGTAAATGACAATGATTTGGTAGAATTCTACCTCTCCTTTAGTACATATAATGGCAAAAGACCTTTAAATGAATTCATGTAGTCACAGAAATCCCTTGTGTTACAGATTCAGAGCCCAACTATGTATATGCCTAAAATTAATTTTTATATAAATCTGTGCATAAGTTGAATTTCTATATGAATACTTAGAAGCATTTATGTATCACAGACAAACGTGCATGTCAGATTGGGATATAGTTAGGTTTTTAGACACACACAGGCAAACACTGTCCCTCAGTTAATGGTATTCACAGTACTGAAATAATTTATTGCAGATGCAAAACTACTCACTTAAAACACCCCATTGAAAACTGCCATTGCTGAATGCAACAGTAATGAGCTTCTGAAGATCTAGGCTGCCAGACCAGCCAACACCTATACAGAACTAGTTACTCAAATTTTTAGGTTGTTCAGATGTAGCACATAGTTCTGGCATTATTTACCCAGCTAACTGTTCCGGCAAAGCCAAAGAATTTCAGTTCAGGGAAAATACAGGGTGATGCTCCCAGTCCAGGAGTATTGTTCTATAGGGACCATTAGGAGACTGTGTTTTATTGTCCCAAACTGCAGTACTGATTAGGCACTTGCTGAACTCAGCAACAATATACTGTTGACTTCAGTGAGAGCAAGGATTAATCCCAAATTACTATGTCTGTAAAAGACATGTTTTGATTCTTTGATTTTCATCCATATTCTAAATTGATGATTTCACCCTTATGGAACAGTTAATGTTAAAGAGCAGACTCTTTATGAATTTTCTCTCTCAAGAAATAAAATCCCGATAGCACCTTATGGATTATTTTATGTTCAATGAATTTTCCATTGTATTATGACTGATTATGCTGAAAATATATTAAAATTAAGAAGATATATGGCTTTAGAAGAAATCCACAGCTATAAACTTTTTTTTTTATGTTGGCAAGGACAAGTCATTAATATTTTCAGAATTGAGTTGTTAAACAGAATTCTAGTTAATTCTGCCAGCTTCCAAGAATTTACACTTAATCTGTCTTCCTTGTTTGACTTCTACCTTTGGCAAAACTATTACATTTCAGTCAGTGACCCATTTCCACAAATGTTTAAAGTTACATCTAAGAGTGGGAGAAAGATGAAAGCAAGCAGTGTTTCCAAATTACAGACTTATTAATTTCTATGAAAAACCCAAGTCAGCTGCCTGAAAATATTTGCATTTCTTATAGAACCAAAATTCAGACTGGCGTTGAACTTCACAATTTCAGTAACCCAAATTCAATAGGTTTAGGAACCCTGGCCCTGTAGTCTTTCATACTGAGATGTTTCATTACTTCATTACAAAGCCAGCATCATTATTTACATGCACACAAGCTGGAATAGATATCTGTCACAAATCTTCCGTTGTAGGTTTCTCATCACCAGCTAAGAGACTTCCATTCTTGTAAATATGTATGGGCCAATACATGAATATACCAAAATTAAAGGCTCTTGGAAGTCATTGGTCCTCAGTGAGTCCAGATCTTCTAATTTTTCTCACCTTATGTTTTACTTAATTGAACTTACGCAAAATTTATCTGTGATTTGATTCTTTCCTTTTTCTGGCTTCTGAAAAGTCATTAAAAGTAATCAGTCATTCTGAATGACAATAAGTAGAAAATACTATTTTCCACCCAAATCATGGATAATAGAATAATTCTTTAGAATTGGATAAGGATAAATGACAGGGAAGTGGTTCCAGAACTCTAACCAAAAGGAAATAATAACATATAAACTATTATCTGATAAGTAACAAAATCAGTTAGTAGAGTTGGGCATTGCAATAAATCTTTAAAAAGCCAGCTAAGGCTAATTCTGCATGGTACTCTAGGATTCCTTTTCTGAGTGTATGTATAGTTGTGCTTCCTTAAGCAAAAATAGACAAATAAGGAAACAAAAGAATAAAAGTAAGGGTGGAGGAGAGAGATATTCAAACCTTCAGCAGGTTTCTCTTTGTGTTTATTATATTTGAGAAAGAGTTAAAATTCTGGGTACTGTTGAATTGAAAACCATGCTCAAAAATCTTACATATTATCCATTTACTTAAAGACATTAGCATGAGTTTCCAGGAATATTATGGAGTTTGGACATACTGTGAATGTCATTTGCACTAGGCTGCTTGTGGCAGTTGAACCCTTGAAACGGGTGTTCACTCCATCTGAAATTAAGGTTGATTAAGTTTCCATGGGCCAAATGGAAAAGCTATTAGGGGAGTTGAAGCTCTGCCATATCAGCTGATGTAAAAGAGGTAGTATATGTAATATATGTATATGCTATATTGGCTGGTTCTATGTTTTTGCTGTTGCCCTTAGTCACTGCCATAGCAATCTTCTGACCATTTTAAACAAAAAGCTGCAGTCAACCCCACCCTTATCATGTCTCTAAAATAAACCTTTGTTGATTACAGTACGCTTGAAAGCATACTGACAGTTGCTCAGATATCATCTCTGAGGTTAGCATCTTTTCAACGCACCACATTATTTCACAACATTTATGGGGCAGGTGAACAGATGCCATGGACAGCTGCCCAGGGAGAAGAAACAAAACTCTGCAAGCAATCCTAGCCTCACCCCATCTCCTCACACCACCCTTTTGTTCATTGTGACATTATGTGGGAGCCAACTTTTTGACATGACGATACATTTCTCATGGAATACAAGGAAAGTCTGAGGGCAATGCTTTTTCCTACGCACTTTTGTTCCATTACTCAACCAGTATTTATTGAAACCTACTAAAGAAGGAAGCAATTAGTATATTTTCCCAAGCCTACATTTGCAATGCAAAATATTACTGAAGCCTTGAAATTGTTTTGCAGTTAGTAAAAGTCTGCACCATATGCATGCATAGATGTATATAGTAGGTCAAACATGGACTCAGAATTCTAGTGATCTAGTAATAACATATTGATATGAAAAAACAAAACAACTTATGATTTAAATTCAATACAGTTCCTGTTCAGTAATGAATTGACTGTGATTTTTAATGTATGTATAAACTGAACATCTCCGCAATACTACCAGAGACAATTTTTATTGGTTTCTTTGCCTTGTACTTGAATTACAGGTATAGTAAATGTCTGTGTTCAGGTATTCAATCTAATTTGCTTGAATTTATATATTCCAACAAAATATATATTTGGAGGTTGTCTGAACTATTGAAGAATTTTAAGTGTGGCTGATACATTTTTGCTTTGTAGTCTCTTGGTAATTTTGAAAATGTTAAAATTGAGCCTTAGAGATATATCATCTGCAAGTCAATTACCTTTAAATAATTATCACCTATTAGTGATAATTTTATTAAGGTTTTAATTGTTTCATTTATTTCCTCATCATCTATCTGTGAATCCTCTTTTAGTTTAGATATCAGTTCTGTTTTAGTTATGGGGAGAGTAAACTAAAGCAATCATTGCTTGAGCTCTTCCTGCTGTTGGCATGACATTTGACTTATTGGAAAATGTTTTGATTTGTTCTAAATCCAAGCTCTTCGATCAGTGTAGGTTTATACTAGTAGCCAAGTTATTTCTTGACTTCTGTAGGCTTGTGAAAACAGACAATGAAGAATAAAGGAAAGAATAAAAGAAAGATAAATAAAAGTTATAAAGCAATTTTTATTCCTGTCTTGTTTCAGGTCATCAGTTGAGTACAAGTTCTTGTCACTGAGCTAGGGAATGGTGCATTTGTGGTATATTGAACAGGATGGGACCCATGCAAGGAGCAAAATAGTTGGCAAGTCATTTAGGGAAAATACATGAGAACTCCATCAGAGAAATATTATTTATTTTTCAGAGAACAAAAGAAACTGTAAGATGTGTTGGGATGAGAAGCTGAAGAAACTGTCAACTGCTTTTCATGCTGTGCCAGCCAATAGATAATATTTCCATGACTAGACATGACCTGTTGGCTTCTACCTTAATTCAGTCAAATAAATTTCAGTAAATACAGAAAAAAACTTTTAAAACATATCAAATACCTCCAAAAGATATTAAATTTTATTAATTTTCCACATGAGAAATGGCTACTTGTGCACACAGTTTTGGTCTGGATGTAAATTCAGCATGTACAGGTAAAGCAGTTTCTACTTGCGGTAGTGATAATTGTATGGGCAAACTTGAGCATGGAAAATGGATATGTTTGAGGAATTCAGTGGATAATCTTTTAAATTCTTTTAATAGATATATAATTTCATTTTATTTTAAACTTTGAAAACAACTGACAACTATTAAAGACATTTCAAAATGTCATTTTGATTTAAAATTGTGGTAGAAAATCATTCTTCAGCAAGTAATGATTTATATATTCTCCACTTGAACTATATTTTGTAATAATACTAAGGTCAAGGTCACATAATTTACACTGCTTTTACTGTATAAAGGTCTCTAATATAGGAATTTAGGACCTGGAAAAGACTACCTGAGTCAGAAAGTTCAGTCTTTTGTTATTACTAGAGATCTTGTACCTCTAATAAGCCTACAGCACTGTACATTATTATAATTTCAATGTTGCTGTGAACTTTTCCAGGAAGTTTAATTTTATTTTTACAACTCTAAACAATAGTGATTGATCACAACAATGAAAGTTGTTAGTACCAGTTAAAAAAGAATTGCTCCAAATGGAAATGGAGAAAATGGATCTGAAAATAATTACCAAAAGAATATTGCATAGAATTTCTGTAAAGGCTCTGGAATCTGTATCTAAATATACACTGCTTGTTCTTCCAGGAGGCACTGCAAAGTGTTACCCCTAGGCTCATGCATACTCACAAGCTTACCTTGGATAATCATTTAGGCTCATTATATATTAGTATAAATGGAATAATTGCTATGCAAAGCAATGTAATATAAATAATGTAAATAATTTATAATAATGTAAATTTGCCTGGTTTTCCATTTTTTGCTCACTAATTTACAGAGAAGACATTTTCAGAGCTCTGTGGGAGAGGGTGGGAAAGAAGATTTTAATCAGAGGTCTGGAAGGGAGTCATAAAAATTCCATTTTTCAGCCAGTTACAAATGCTACCTCGTTTACTCTCAGAGACATAAAAGCAAGGAAAGCTTTCTGGCTAAGGTCACTCTAGAGTGACATATTTCCAAGTTTCTAATAAAGTAGGAAAAATTATCCTAAAAGATGCCCTATGAGTTGGAAACTCAAGCAAGAAAGATACCGCTGTGCTCTGATTAGATTAAAAGGGTTTAAGATCTGGGTGTTTTCCAAGGAGCTAGAGTTTGCAGTCGTAGGTAAATCTCTGCTATGGTAGATATAGCAAATCTCTGCTAATGGCAGGACACTAAAAGATAAGAAAGTTTCGTTTTGCCCAAAAGAAAATTGTTTCTATGCATTTATCATTAATTAAAATACCTGAAGGAAAAAATTCAAGCTTTTGTATATATTGACTAATCTGTAGAAACTACAGATTATTCTGTATAGTCTGGATTTTTCTCAGAATCATAGAATCATGGAATCGTCTAGGTTGGAAGGGACCTTTAAGATCATGTAGTCCAAACATCAACCTAACTCTGATAAAAAACATCACTAAAGCATGTCTCTAAGCACTATGTCTACCCATCTTTTGAACACCTCCAGGGATGGTGTCTCAACCACTTCCCTGGGCAGCCCATTCCAATGCTTAATAACCCTTTCAGTGTAAAAATTTTTCCTAATATCCAATCTGAACCTCCCCTGGCCCAACTTGAGGCCATTTCTTCTTGTCCTATTGCCTGTTCCTTAGGAGAAGAGACCAACCTCCGCCTCCCTACAACCTCCTTTCAGGTAATTGTAGAAAGCGATAAGGTATCCCCTCAGCCTCTTTTTCTCTAGGCTGAACAACCCAGCTCCCTCAGCCACTCTTCATAAGACTTATTCTTCAGACCCCTCAACAGCTTTGTTGCCCTTCTGCTTTGGTGATCTATCTACCAGTTTGTTTGATAACGTCGGTTACACTGCAAATATAGACATTCTTGCATTTTGTTTCTGATTTAGTTTGAATAACTATGAAGGTTTGGATTGTTCTCTTCCAAAATAAATATGTTTATACCAGCATTTTATAGGAGTGTGTTGTTATCGCTTCACTGATAAGCAAAATGGTTCATACAAAAATTGCCAAACTGTAACACTTTGTTGAAATATAAACTTACTCTATCATGTTTTCAAGATTTATGGAAATGCGTCCTGCTCAGCCTTTCAGTAGGTACAACCTTGTTTTTGTTTATACATAAATTTTTAGAATTGTCACTAATTCAGATGTCACTCTTTTGAGAGTTAGATAATATATCATCTGTGATCTCTATTACAAGATTAAGTAATATGAAATTAAGTATGAAAAACAGGGTATTTCTGAGCAGTCAAGCCACAGAACAGTCATGATATACAGGTAGTATATGGCTGCTGACCAGTTGCTCACTTAACCTTTTTAGTAGAAATAATAACTTTTAATATTTTTCCATCTCATCTCCTCCAGTATCTCTGAGGCATCTCTTCATCCTTGTTTTCTGCATTTTCTCTCTTCTAAATTCCCATGCCCTTCGGTTATTTGGGTCAGAAACTTGCCCATGATGAAAGATACCACTGTTTCACAACACTAGATACACAGCATGGGTGGAAGTTGAGTTAAAACATTTGTATTTTAACAGGAACATCCTCTACAAGTGCTAGCTTGACTTCTTGTTGTCATACCCTCAAGACAAAGAAGCTCAAACAAGATCTGTCCATAGCATTAGAATTATTATGGCAATTCTTTTCCAGATTCATCTTAGATTGAATATCTAGCAAATGCATCATTTTTCTCAATGGTGCTTTTGGACACAGACATAAAATAAAGTCATACAATGGAAAAAATTATAATCAATGGAAATACATCATTTTATGATGGAAATACATTTCCATCATACAATGGAAAAAAAAATATAATCAAACTTCAGTTAAAAAAACAAAGCCAAGAATTCTGGGAGACTTTTCTAATAGATTATTTGATTTCTGTGCTTCAGTGAAGACTAAAAGAGTTAACAGAAACTATGACAACAAAATTTTCCAGTCATGATTCAACCAAAAGCACAGAGTATTTAAATCTGATGAAAAATCTTACTTGTTAGAATATTTCAGTCCAACTTCTCTGTATTGAATCTATTACACAAACTTTGGATAAGCTTAAAGTGACAGTTATTTGAAATGCAGCCACAGGGGTCTTATCATTACCCTGCAACTCCTAAACTGACCTGGGCCCAGAAAGCACCATGACTGTTGCTACAGGAACACTTGAAACTGAAACACAGATTCAAAATATTAAACCAAGCTGACCTTTTAGATTTTACTTAGATCCATTTCCGGCCAACAGCACGCTAAAATATATGCTTTATACCAATGTAACAATAAAGAGTTGCAAAGACGGGCACATAAGTATTCTTCTTTATCTGATCCTTGATTGTCCCACAATAGAAAAAGAAATAAGAAAGGATTTTTTTTTCCTAATATTGGGAAAAATACCATTAATGAAAAGTTTTTTCCTTCTTTGTGCCTGTTCTCCTCCCTTCCATTCTCTAAATTTCCATTTACAGAATAATTTTGCCAAAGAAATTCAAGGAGAGAATTGGGATTATGACTGAATCTACATCTTTTTAAACAAAAAAAAAATATTTTTTCAGGATGGGGAGCTTATATACAAGACATCAAAGCAAGAAATAACAAGACTGACCTTGTCCTGCAGCGTTTCACAGAATTTAGAATTCATCAAGGAGATTGAAAAGAAACATGGTGGTAGGGTGAATTTATGAAGCGGGTCATAAAAATGGGTTTGATGGGGGGCAAAGAGAGAAAAGACAAAATTTTTAAACTGTTTTTGATATCAAGAGTTACTTGGACTTTTTCTAATTTTGGAACTAAAAATATTATTAATAAAATATTTTCTTTCTCTTGACAACAGCTAGAAGTAGATTCAGGGAGGAGACAATGAAAGAAGGTTGAAAAGAATGTGCAGATAGAGTTGATGATGAAACTGTGGTCTAAGTACCTTCATGGAGAGAAAGTACAGTTTAATAACTGTCAAGGTTCTCAAGTCAAAAGGAAAAGTGTATGCTTCACATACATGCAATTTCAAAATAGGTCCCAGATTTTTAATAATAAAGTTAAATAGCAAATAGAATGGCTTATAGAGAGGCGCTGAGTTCTCCAGCTGCTAATGTTTTCAATGAAGACCTTATCCTGTGGAAGATACGATTTAGTTACACAAAGGGTGTCATGGATCCAGGTTTCAGAGGACATCCACGGAAAAGAAGCTGACTGATCATAAGAAAGACTCCCTTATGGCATCCACAAGCTTGTTGCCTGAAGATCTGACTCATTCAGAGGAACTTTAGATAAACATCTAAAGAGTTGGGCCCTTAGCGTAATTAAGTTGGAACTCTAAATCATTTGAGACACACCTATCTTTATTGGAAACTTTTGGAATATTCTCAGTTAACTCTAGAAATAAGGGAAAAGCCATCATTACTTTCTTTTCTTTTTTTTAATTATTTGAAAACTCAAAGCAAGAAGCCATGTGAATAATAATGTCATGTTTTGGTAGAAAAAAAAAATTACAATCCAGTTTTGGTGAAGTATATATTAAATAACATACAGTGTTTGTTTGGATAAAAGTCTCACCTATGTATAGTAACCCTGAATATGGCTCTCATCTCAAGAATTTTAGAAGTTCATATCTAGGCTTCCTACTGTTAATGATGTCAGACTGATGCTATGTGTCCCTGACCACTGGTCAAGAGACCCATGTTCTTCCCATGTGCCCTCCCAGGTGGCTGAACACCATCCAGATGTGATTTGAAGGGACATTGGTCCATTAAGCACTGTGCTATGCGCAAATAACACCATAACCCCTGCTGAAAACCCAGTAACACATTAACAAACTTGCACAGCTTCCAGATCAGGGCTGACTGGTGTAATTTTGGTTTCTTAATGGCTGGGGGGCTTTATTGTGTCTTGCGAATGCAATGGTGAGATTCACAATAGTGCACTCCTTTTGATGGGAAAATTCTAATAAAAAAACCTTTTGGTGCAACTTCAGTAAATGCAGTAGCCTGTGGATGGTCTGATCTCTAGGAAAATATTTACACCAGGAGGGATAAGGAGCATTTTAAAAAGCATGCCTAGGCTACACACACACACACACACACATGCATGCATACTCACAAATGCCACATTAAAGTACAAACTGTTTTCTGTAAATATAAATAAAATTATGAATGTAAAGAGTTTTAAAGTGAATATTAGGCAAAAGTGCAAAATTTAAGGATAGAGATTTAATCCTTGTTGCTTTTGTGAATTTAGGCTCCAGTCCAGCTAAGCACTTAAGCACATGCATAACACTATATATGTGAGACACATTAATACTTATTGATTGAAGTTATGCATGTGCTTAAGTGCTTAGCTGGATATGGGCCTTAATGCAATTTAGGTTAAACATGTCTTTTGTTTGCTGTTTAACTACTTTTATATTGCCTTTCAGAAGCAGTATTAAATAATCATTTTAACACACTGTATTTATTATACAAGGTATAATTATTGCTATTATTTCCTGTATACCTATTTAGAAACACAGACAGAGAGTTTCAGAGCTTTTCTGTGGGTGTACAAAGACCCCAGGACAGCATCTGAAAAATAATTCAGATCATTTACTTCATATTCCTTATTCTAACTACTTCTCTGTGACGCCTTTCATTCCCGTGAAACTTTTAAACAGGCTCAAACCTTCATCCCAAATTTGGCAAGCTAGATCAAATCTGAAGCCATGTCAAGGTCTGAAAATTCTGATCAACTATTAAAAAAATATTTCCACTTCTGCTTTTCTTGGTTTTAAGTTGGAACTAGAAGTGGAACTCCTGAAATAACATGGGAGCAAGTGCCAAGTTCTATATGAATATCATTTTTTAAAGGCAGGAGGCAATTTCTATTGTGATTCGTCAACAGTTCTAAATAATACTTGTTGACAGGTAGCAAAAGCTTGACACAACTTGAGGAGGCTGTGCAGGTGGGCAAAGGAGAGTTCTAGGGCATTTTATCAAGGTTGCTCTGAATCACGCTGGTGACTCAGTGCAGTTGGGAGGGCTGTGAAGCGTGACAGTGTTATGCCCCGAGCATTACTGCTGCTGCTTTCAAGAGAGCACCCTCTTGAACCACCTGAGAATTCACTTGCTCCAAAATGATCTTTGTGTAGCTGGCATCAGGGCTCTACAACACTTATTCACCAAAAATGCACCACACTTAAGTGTGATCCACATGCTTCCTGTAAGTTTATAGATTGTGCATGCGTTACATTGCACTTGTTGACTCTAAATTAGGCATTTACTGCATTAAGTGCGTCTCCAGGAGTGGTTGAGAAGAATCCTTTTATTCTCAAATTATCCAGGAAGAATGCAAATAAAGTACTACAGCATTTAAGAACAAAAGAGTAAGGGACAATCTTGCCCTCCCACTCTCTGGAGAGGTTATAGGGCTGGATCTCTATGCAAGCAGCTTAAAGAAATATTGAAATCAAGCTTGTAAATGAAATGTTTGAAATTACTTTTATTCACCACCTTTCAGGCATTCAAAAATCTAATTTTAGGATGGCTAAAATGTTTGGCAGAGAGTCTACAGGTGGTGCTGGTCTTTGGACCTGTCCTTGGCAAGGGTGGATTAATTGGGACACTAAGAAATAGTGGGACTATCACATGAAATTATAGCTCACTGCAAATTTTGCCACCTTTTGCTGCAGCATGCAGGAACCTTTCTTTCTCTCATGTATGCATATAGGAAGATGGTGACCCTGGAAGAGCATGTCCATGCTGTGCCATGTAGACGTCTCAGCCAGGGCTCACAACCCTTTCCTTGGGAGCTGATGAACAATTTGTTGCTCCTGGCCTTGACGAGGATAAGCTGTGATCTTGATCCTGCCTGTCCCTGTGCCCTGCTGATCCTGACCCTGACCCAGTGGCTGACGTCCCAGCCTGACCTCGGTCACCACTACAAACCACGTGATTCATCACCATGAATTTACCTGGTGATCTGGGCTTTAGCCTGATAGTTGATACCATGACACAATTTTCCTCTGGGGGAAGAAAAAGAAAAAAATGTTACCTCCTGGAAGGGCTAAGCTGGAGGAGCGAAGGTGCATGGCTCTAGAAACCAAAGCCAGTTCCCAAACTGCTTGTTTTAACCAGCTTAAAACAAGCTGCTCTGCCCTGCTGTTTAAGCCGTGCATTCCATCACCTATTCTGACCTCTCTTCTGGGAGCTATATTTTTCATCTCTAATATGTCAGGAAGCTCTTCTCTGTTCATTCCAGCAATATCTCTCAGTCTGCTCAGTCTTAAATCTGGCAACTGTCTGAGGCTGGGGGGAGGGTCGGGGGGGAAGGGGAACTAAAGGAAGGGTAGGAAAATATCTATCATCTTTTTACCACACAGCCCTTAGCCCTCCCCTCCCTCTCCCTTGCTAGGTGATAGACAAAGGACAGTGCAGCTGTATGAAGATGATATTCACGTTGCTTACCGCATATGGAAGGTGGTTATCTACCAGGACCATGAGGATTGTAAAGAAAAAAAGGAGGGAAGAGGTCTGAGGGATACACTGCAATTCCCAGGCCAACCTGCTTCAAGCATCTGGAAATTCAGTAACAGCAGATTTTCTTGTGGTACTTCTTCAGCTCAGCTTGGAATGTTGTCTGGAAATGGGAAAGTAATAAAGCTTATGCAAACATTCCAGTAATACAAAGAAACGTTCGGTTCAACAGCAGTAGTGAAAGGGGCATGTATATGGGGTCTTATTTTATTCAGTTTGGCTTTGCTTTTTTTACCAATTGAGTGTCAATTGACATATGCTTATTTGCCCAGTAAGAGTTAAATAGACATCACCTAATCTTTTTTCATAGCAGCTGCCCTTTAAACAACAGGAGATAATAGTGACTCCTGTATAGTACTAGAGTAAGATAGATACATCTGAGCCAGTGACCTAAGTGTGAAAAACACTCAGTCCATTTACCAAGATGGTGAGCCATTTAGTCCCTTAAATCTTCACACAAGAGTCTTCTCCTTACTTCAAAGATCACTGATAATTAGCTGTTTCCTGAATACAAATAAGCTAAAGACTCTTTTGGACACTTAGTCACAGCAGATCTGATGCTGGTGCATTGTATGTAAGTTTACCATATGTGCCAAGAAGTCTGCCAATTGTAAATGAACCTAAATGCATACCACAGTGCACCTGAAAATGATGTATCATGTCAAAACCAGGGAGGGAATCTTTCCTGATAGGGTCCATGTAAACATGCTTTTCTTCTAAGTTGCGTCCTCTGTGGTGGGCCAGAGAACAGCATTTTAGTGGAGTCTGCCCCTTCCCTTGGAGTTTTTCAGAAAATGTTTCTCTCCTGCACAAACCTAATTAATTAAAAATGCAGGCCCTTTCTTGGTGTGTGCGGTTTATTGTCTGAGTTCAAGGTGTGATATTTATTAGCTTTGACATCTGTGCTATTTCAAATCTTGGAGCAGGCTACATTTTCGTCATTAAAATATTTCAAAACCATGGTTATAAATCAAAGTAAATGACAGTTCAAAAATAGGCACAGATGAAATAGGTGTGTTGTTCTGTCCTGGGCACAACCCATCATTATTTTCTTTCCACTGCAGCTGGCCAACTTGCTAATTTAATTGCTTTCTTTTTCTTCTTTCCCCAAAGAGTGAAATCTATCAAAAAAACACGGTTGGTCAAAGGATCTCTCTCTCCAAAGCTAACAGAACTAAGTGGGTTTCTTTTACAATGGGAAAGCAATAGCTTAGCCACAGAGGTCATAGTAGAGTTGTGGGGGCCAAAGCAGAGGCTTAAATGTTGTCCTGCACCTACACACAGTTGCTGCTATGTAAGTTAACCTAACGTGTCTCCTCTCTTCCCTCATAGCCAGAATAAGCACCGATCTGTTTTAAGACTTAAGAAATAAAAAGACACATCAAAAGATACCATTTCTTAAAACCACTGATAGTGTACATTTTTTATCAGTTCAGAGATGAGCAAATGTAATACCGGCCTGCTTTATATGCAATGAATTAGTTTTGTTTATGGATAAAGGAAGGGCTAAAGAAAGAAAACAGGCATAAATGCAGTCTGCTTGAAGCTGCATGTGTTATTCAGTGAGTCATATTCCCATTTATGAGGTTCAAAAATGTATATATCTATTCAGTGATATTCAGTTTATTACTCCTTAGACTCTATAGAAATGGTTCTGCTATAAGACCACTGCATAGATTAATTTATACCACTCTCACAATAATTTAAGTCTGTCTGTATTCAGACATGAAAGAAAGACTCCCATTATCATGAGATTTCTGCTCTGTTTCCAGACCAGAGAAGCTCAAGAGCATTTTTCTACAAAACTTAGTGCAATACTGTCTTGTTTATTATCACCTCTCAGGAGGCAGCTAATATTATTCTTAACAAAGGAATATGGAAAACCAATTTTCTAGATTACTTTATTTTTGTTTCAATAACATCTTCCCTGCAAAATCTCTGTTCCCAGTTTTCTTAACTGGCTGGATGTTTCAGAAAGGGCTCAGGACCTAAATGCTAACTTCTGAATGGGTGTTTAAATAGTTTTTGGAACTGCTGTACTGAAACTTGTTTGTGTTGGAAGCAGCATTCAGACTGGAGGAGAATGGGCACACTTCATGACAACTGTTACCTACAGAAGTATTATCAATGCCTGAGAGAAGGAGTGTTCTGCAAGTTTAGGCTTAGAATGAGATCTCCAATGAGAGGAGTCTAATCCACTGTGGATAGGGCTTCACAGGATTACAAATGTAACAGAACCCTTGAGGCTCATTTGGCACGTGAAGCCACACTAACAAGACTGTGTTGCCCCCTTTGCCTCCCTCTTCTTTCATACACCTCCACTTAATGGTGGAAAAGACCTGGTTAGTCACCTAAGGCTTTGGAGCAATTTTTAACTCCATATCCATCTGCCTGTATTAGAATTTTCCTCGAAATTTTTGCCCAGTCCAGTTTGAAATAGCTAAGGCATCTATACAATGATACACACAAGACAGATGTGCATTGCTTAAGCTAAATTAAACCAAACTCCTTTCAGTCTTCATCACTGATGCACCATGGACTAGAAAAGAAAATAAGATTGTGCCTGGAAACTGCTGGAAAACACGTTTTTCTTAAAAAGACTCAGGATCCCATTGGTTAAAACTCAGTGAAGAAAATCTCCAACTGCTTGCCTTTAGGAACCTTTGTGTGATGTTGGAGCAAAAAGCTGCAAACAGTAGCTGCCAACCTGGCTGGGATTCCTAGAGCAATCTCCTGAGATCAGTGCTCTGACAGGTCACATCCTCTGTCTGGCACCACCATTCTCTATTTTCATTAAGACTTTCTTTTTCATTTTTTTTTCTTTGTTCTTCTTGCTCGCGCCAAAAGAAACAAGAGGGCAGTAAAGCACAATTTTAGCTGAATATGAGTTTTATCATTTTACCACTGCATTACACCACTTACTAAGTATTTAGGTTCTGTTCTGTTAGGAAAAAAACACATGTCAGGATTTAAAGGAAGGCTGTGCTAAGCTTTAGTGCACAGACTATAAAGTGTACATGTGAATTATTATTCCTTCAGTCTAAGGAAATCCATATGACATTGTGACTTCATTTAGTCTTCACCAGTTCCTCATACAACTCATCATCTCTTTTCAAATCTTTGTCCCTTTATCCAAACTAGACTTTTTAACAGCTCAAAAATAATTATAAAACCAAAAATGTCAGTGAAATGTTGTTTCTCACATAGCAGAGAAATCAACATTTGAGACGAGCTACTTAAATGGCAAAGCTAAAGGGAGATCTACAGCTAGGGCATAAAGAGGCAAATGTAGTGTGACTTCATTGACATCCATTTTAAATTCCTTTACCTTTTCTTGAGAGTGGTCAGTCTGATGGCATCCAGACCTAAACCTTCATTTCCTCGTCTCTCTTCCCCAGCCCAGCCTGGAGGTAGCCATTCTGCAAAGTCAGCTTCCTTTCTCCCACACTAAACACTGAAAGTGTGCAAGAGGCTGGGAAGGTGTTTACACCGAACTATTTATTTATAAGACTGATGCGGCCAGTCTGTCCACACGACCGTTATAATTGGAACCACAGTATATGCAGAAAAATCGTACAGGAAAGTCTAACTGTTTCTGTTTCTGTCTGTTTCTGAAATGAAGTCCTCCTCTTCCTCCCTGCCAGTGTGCTCCCACTAATTTCTTTGATCTAGCATGGGCATTTGTTGAATCTTTTAGTTGTTAGCTGGTTCCAGAAACAAAATTAGTATGAAGCTAGCCCTGAAAAGCCAGGTAGGTGCCTTTCTGCCAATTATGTCCCAGAAACTGGGTCACCGTGTAATCAGACAAATTGGTGGCCAAAGGAAAGGTGCGGAGGGAACACAAAGTGGTAAAGAGGGAATGAGGCTTGCTCCTTTGATGGTAGCTTGCTGTTAAGTCAGCGAAGTTACACCATGAAACTGTCCTCCCTCAGGGAGATTCAGCCCACGTCCCAACCAGTCTCTGCAGGCTATCTGATGCAAAGAAACACGCAGTTTCAGGACATGCTTCATCTCATCCCAAACTACGTATCTAAAATAGGGCAGATGATCCATGATCAAATGTTGCCTTTTGCTGCCCACTCACTGCAAGGAGAGCAGAGAGTGACTTCCTTTATCTGTACCCCTCTGCATTGACATTGTTCAAAGCCAGATGAGGCAGGTCCCACTCATACTGTTTCAGATCATGATGAAGACCACAAAGTAGCTCAGGAGAGGGAAGGATTTTAATAAAATTACCTCAACACCACTGAAAGCCAGAGGTACTTTGGAGTTGGTTTTGTACTTGGCCCAAACACTTGGTGTTTTCATTGAGAGAGAATCACTAGAGGATTGACAACAACTGTCTGCTGGAGCAGTCTCATCGACCTCCTTATGTTCCTCTGCCAGTGTAGGGGCAGGACTGGTGCTAAAGACTGGACTGTGTCATGCCATGCCACCCATACAAGCACCTTTGCCTGACAGACTAACACGAATGGAAGGATGGGAAATAAAAGCTACCAAGAGCTCAGTTCAATCACCCCAAGTAAACTTCCAAGGAAGGGAAGAGCATTGAGAAGTCTAACTTACAGACAGAGTTTCTTCCAGTCATAAGGCAAAAAGAGCTGGATTCTGGCATTCAGGAAACTGGTTCTCATCATTGAAGTGACAGTGACAGAAATATTGTGACTTTCTCCTCCTGTTGGGAGAAAAGGAAATTACTGCTTGGAGCAGGCAGAGGGAGTTGGTCCTGAATTGGTCTGATGGTTATATGGTTGTGACTGTGTCTAAGGGATCACATGGAAACTTCAGAAGAAAAAGGACTCCACAATGTTTTCTAAATCACTAAACAGTTTTGAGAGAGATTAATAGCACACAGTTTATCATTTGAAAGAAAAGATAGAATTTTATAGACTTCCAGCACTTGGCCAGGCCAGCTGGGGAAACAGGGCAGATGGAGAAATAGAAGGTCCTTACACAGGCAAGAGAAGACAGTATTTTATAAAACAAATAGCAATATAAACCCAGCAAATCTGATACCGTTTTGTGAGACCAGTGGTGTTTGAGACACCACAGAATGAGACCATTATTGTGAACATCATGCGTTATGAATAATCTCTGCCAATAATAACATGACATCAAGTGCAAGTATCCACTCTTGCCATTAAAAAAAAAGAAAAACATAAACAAATGGCAAAGTAATGATAATAATTTGCAGCGATAAATGAGAAAGCATTTACCACCCCTCCCTCAGCTCATCTGCAAGCATGCAAGATTTCTCCCAATGCTATGATCACCAGTTATGTGTCCAGGTTAGAGCTGGCCAGAAAGAAATGTTTTCTCATCTTATGAATGCTCTTAAGAAAGAAGAGTTGCAATTCCCATGCTTCACCAAGACAAATCCTTTTAAATACAGAGTCTGACTACAGCCTAAACTCTTGGCACACTCAGCTGCACGGTATTTTCCTGTTCTCTCTAAATTTAACCAGAAATTTCAATCTAGAGCAGAGAAATTATTTCCGAAACAGAGGGCAAGGAGGAAATAATCTTTTCCCTGTACACCCAGCTTCTGGCAATTAGCAGTTTAGAGACTTCCTGAGGCAGAGGTTGGATCTGAACTAGCAGCTTTAATACTCCCCAGTGAGCCTGACCTTCACAAATTTGTCTAATCCTTTTCTTGATATTTTTGGCTTCCACCTCATTCTGTAGCCAGGAGTACCTCAGTTAGTTGCGTGCCATTTGAAAAGGTACTCTTTCTGTTTGATTTAAATTTGATTCCTGATCTTTTCTTTTAATACAAGTATTTCTAATTCCATTTCTCTGCAGCCCTCATGATTATTCTTCTTGAATCATGTCTTTTCTACACGTTCCTTCTAAACGTTCCTTCTACGTGTGAAATTTACAGAAGCCATTCATACCTTGGCCTGTCCTTGGCACTTATCTCCAGTTTTGAAAGGTCTAGCTAGTTATTTCTTCCTCCTGTGTTACTAAAATGCACACTGAGTATGCATTACTCAAAACACGGGCACACCATAGTTTTATTTACTGGCAGGATTGTATTTTATGTTTTATTCTCTTTTGTTTCCTAATAATTTATGTTTGCCTTTTTTACCACCACTGAATGTGGAAATGATGTTTTTAGAGGACTATCCACAGTGAAACCTCCCTCATGATAAAAGGTCATGTAGCACCCCACTTAGAAGTATTTTTCCCATGTGCATCATATTGCATATCTAAATGCTGAATTTCACCTGCTATTAAAAATATGCTATTCTTCCCTTTGTATCATTTGTTGGCCACAGTTGGGAAAACTGGGTTAGACCATTGTGTGACCCAAGCCAACCATTTTTGGGCTGCTATGCTTATTAATGGTTTTTGTGTAATTTCAAGACTTTAAATGAAAAATTGAAAAATAGTTGAAATTTAGAAGTTATCATCTGCTTAAAATCTGGATACTTTTTGTAGAGATTTTTGAAAAATCTACTTGAATGCATATGTCTTGGTTATGCCATGCAGATGATCATTGTAAAAACATTCTTATTTGCACTTTGGTAGCTCAGTTTTTCAAGAGTCTGAAAAATTACTAATAAATCAGATTGTACAATATTTGAGATAGGTTGTAATGGAAGTCTGCTGTTCATCGTGGAACAGAAAGAAAAAAGCAACACAGATCTGTTTAAGACTCCTTAGAGACCGTGTTTTACTCTGAAGACGTGGATGATTGCTGATGCAGGCCATACAAGAAGCTTAAGAAAGAAGTCAGTAACAGAATCTAGATATTCTAGGTTTAAGCTGTAACTGCAAGACTGTCCTTGCACTAATAAGGAGATAGTTTGGACTTGACACTTCAACTAATCCCAGTTCTTTATCACCTTCTTCTCACCAGTGCAGATTCTCCACTTTAGTGTGGTCTGAAAAACAGTCTTCCCTGAAATATTACATTCCTGTAATGCTTCTGTCCCAAGTTAGACTCACAAAAGCAGTAATATATACCAGGTGCATTGTCTTAATATCTAAGAGAGAATAAGTAGAAGGATTATGGTTGAAAAACACCAATGTCCTGGACAGGCTTATTTGCCACAAATGAAATATAGCATCTGGAAAAAACGAATATGCAGGGCTAATGTATATGCATGCTTTTTGCAAGAGAAAATATATTGTATCTAGGGAAGGAGTCATGTGTGTTTAAAAAGAGCATCTAAGGTTACTGATTTTCGAATTAAAGAATATTGCATGAGCCATGTGAAAGTTGTTCTATGGCATAGTTAAGTGATCCCACTTAGATACTTTTGGGCAGCATAGTTGGCTCCCACTAATTCAAGAGAAGGTAAATCTCAGTTACACTTATATTTTTAGTATATCCACAAACCAGAAAGTATCTATTGATCATGAAAATAAAATAGAAAGAAAGAGTGAGGAAGAACACTGTTTACAGACACATTTCTCCAAAAGTGTTGAAAAGGATACTTTCTTGGTATCAGAATCACAGATGATTCAAATGGTCTGAATTCTTCACTTGAAACTATTAAGATCAATTATATTTAGATAGTTTGGCCTAAAATGAAATTTGTCAACAGAGTGATCATTTAATAGAGCTTCTGATTTATATTATTTTAAAATAAAGAGTTCTGCTCTAGACTTGTAACAATACATCAAATCCCTGAAGCTGCTACTAAAGTCTTTAAAATCTCAGCAGTTATAAAAAAGGTAATGGAACATAAGAACATCTGTAGCTATTAAAGTTATGGGAGACACCAGTAAATCAAGTGAGACACGATACTTACTTTTCACAAATTCTCAAAGTGTTGACAGAGGGTTTTCTTGGTTTGTTAGTAGGAGAAATTTCCTTGGGACAAACAGGACTATGTCTTCACATCTTCATTCTGCACAGACTTCTCAGACACTCTTACGTTCATCTTAGAAAGATGGTAGTAAAACTGATGTGCAAATGTTACACACTATCCATTGTCCACATGAGGCAGGGAAGGAGAGAGACTCAAACCCACAAATTTTATTAACGGTGATTCCTTATTTCAGCAACGCAAGTAAATCAGCATTTGCAACATATCAGCTTTAATCCTGAGAATTTCTACAGAGCTTGTGTTTATATTCACAATGCCTGAAAAGCAGGCAATTTCAAGAAGACTGCAGAATTGTTTTCTCAACAACACAGTGATCTTCCGGGAGCATCATCTGACTTTGGTGGTCACGCAGGTGGATATTACTTTCTGAGCAGATACTAGTTTATCTTTCTGCTCCTCCACTCTGTCCCTTCTGGGGAACGTAGGAATAACAACAAAGGTCCCAGGGCAGATGAGCCATGCACCAGGTACAGTATCGTCAGTCAAATGGTAGTCAGAAATAAATTCTTCTAAAGCCAAATACAAGCAAAGCAAGAGTTTAAAAATAGTGGCATTTCAGCAGGCTGTTGCTTACAGACTTCTTTAACTGAAGCTTGTGTCTGTAACTTGTGTGCAATAAAACCTTAGGCAATTTTTCTTCCATTTTTTTTGGCGGACTGTTCTTGATGCTATGTGTCATCAGCAAAATATTAAATTATTATGCATCTCCTTGTTCTGGTTGTTTATTAGCATGTTCAACAATACAAGTCTTACTGATTCCCTATAACATTATACCTATAAAATGCCTCCTATAACATTATACCGATAAAATGCCTCTATTGGGAAAATTAGCAATTTCTCTGTACCTTTTTCTCCTTCTTTTCATTACTTATAAATCTAAATTCAAAATTTCATGTATACCACAATAACTTTTTTTCTTTCTGTTATGAATTACAAGCACGAAGTATGCTTTCCAGTTCAGAACAAGACCTTTTCTCCCTTTTTCCCTTTTCTTGCCTCTTCTCATCTGCCAGGGAACACATGCGAAATAAGCCCACAGCAACTCAGTCAGGTCTTTGGGATTCATCTCCACACAGTTTGACTCAGATTTTAAGGTTCTTGTGAACGATCATGTCAAAAGTCATTCCAAAATGCCAAGTGCCTTATATCAAACTGGTTCTCCTTACTGCTATGTTTGATGTTTATTCAGAGCACTCTGACAGTGAAACATTATTACTTTCCACAAGGCATGTTGACTCTTTCCTTTCAAGATTATATCTATGTATCTATATATTAACCTAAACCTTATTTCACTTTGCATTTGCTGTACTGGTATGGAATTCAGTCTTACTGCTCCATTATTCTTCGAAACCTATTATAAAACAGGTATCAATTTCAATTTCTCCAACACAAAAGTACACTAAAAGTGGAATGTATTCTTTCTTATTTACTTTCCTTTATTTCTCAAATTTCAGTCTTCAAGAGCTATTACTGTTTACCTAATGAGTTTTTCCAAAGGCTCTTCCACTGATGCTGTAATTTCAGGTAGTTCCTTGTAGTCACTTTTTTAAAGGAAGGACTTCAATGTAGCAATGTCTCTAAATTCCTTCACTGTAAATTATAACCAAGTTATTTTTTCTCAAATGGCCTTATCATTTGTGAATCTTCTTTTTACATCTCAGTCATTTAACAGTCCTAATGACTCTGTGGCAAGATCTCTTTCTTTTGTATTTAAGAAGTAGCATTATTCAATTATTTTTCCGTTAGTAAATTGGCCCTCAGCACTCTTTTTTGGCCGGCCTGCCTTAGTATAGATTTATATTTAACTTGTCAAAGGTTTTGGTGTATTTTTTTTTCTTTTGTTTTTATTTTTTTATTTGGACACAAGTTCAAAAATTTGAAGGATTTTTTTATTTTGTCTTTTATTTTTCTTCTTATAGTTTCCTTTACTCTGAAGTTTAAGAATTTTAAGAATTTCCTCATTGTGTTAGCTTTTTTTTTTTCATAAGGAATGCACATTTACCTTGAGATTAACAAACTCCATAGCACTTACAAATGTTTCCCTCTCAACTGTTCCTTTGAATTTTCTTTTAACACTTTCACATATTTATGTTGATCTCCGTTTAGAAGTTGATGTTACTGTAGTGATATTTTGCTGTGTGTGGGATAATTCGTTTCCTTAAAGACTTTCAATATCTGTTACAATTGCTACCACAGAGAAACTCTTTATAGTAATATCCTCATAGAGGGTCAGTCAACGTCGGGTTGATCTGGCTGGTGCTCAGGCCTGCTTCCAGAATTTCTTTTATCTCTGTGCATTTTTGACTATTTATTTCTGAAAACAATTAAAAATGATGGCTTGAAATATAGTGTTTGCATTGTGCTCTGTTACGACCTTCAGCCATTCTGTCTTTGGGATCTCTGAAGCCTTCTGTTGCCACTGCTTCCCTTTCACTCTCACATTCACATTTGTGTACCCAATACCATGTCTTACTATTATTTCCCTACTTAGGTAGATATGGATGTAAGGATTCTGTGCTGTCTGTTGACAAGGCTAATTAATTACTAAAAGCTATGTTTAGCTATAGCATTATTCCTCCTCTGGCAAAACCTACATTGTTATTGCTTTGTAATTTACACCCTGGTATTACAGAGTTCTATTAATTGTCCTCTTTCCAGCAAGTTTCAGAGATGTCTGTCTGGTCACTTACAAGTAGGCATCCTAGTCTAACCATCTTGTTGTTTAGACCTTTAGCATTTATAAAGAAGTAGCTATATAATTGGCATCTCGTGTGATTTGATGGTAGAATTTACATTTGGGTTTTCCTGCTAAGTTCCTGGTTCTTACATCTGGTACATGCTACTTAATTCAAGAAACAGGGATTGCTCCATTAATTCACTAGATCTTTTCACATTCTTAAATAAAGCAAATGTATACTTCACAGAAAACATCTCTTTTTCTTCGTGGGGCTATATGACAAACTACCATTCATGCATGCTGTCATTGAAAAAGACTTAAGAATTCAGACAACAGACGTGTGGAAAAAGTAATATGTAATAAATGACAGATCATGCGGCTGCAGAAATAAGTGCCAAAGTCTATAGCTACTGTTAAGACTTCTTTAATGACACATCTGTAGAATATAAAGCAAAAAAATCCTACATGGCAAAGGCACTTCTAGTCCTTGCTGTCTGAGACAGTGGTGGGGAGTGTTTATTGCTATTCATGGAAAATCATTACTAATTGACATGCCAAAAAACATACCATTTTCTGCCAGAAAAACTCATTTTTAAGCTGTTGATGTATCTCTTCCATGACTTTGCTTATGAAACGTGATTTGGATGATCCTTTACCCACAGCAGGAGAATGACAACCAGTCTGAGTAATTGAAGAGCCACTGCAGTAAACGGGAACTTAACGATCAGTGTGAGATGATTTAGCTTCTACTTTTTATATAAATTTGTGTCTATGTCCTGAACAGTGGGGTTTTCCGCTTTTTATCTAATTGCTGCCTGAACAAACTAAGTCACACTTACCTTAATATATTTGGTTAGAACCTCACATCTGTTTTTTAAATTCTCAGTGAAACTGGTAATTCCTCATGTTTTGAAATAGCTTGGAGCAACCTCTACTGGCTACTTAGGTTTGAAATGGATCTTGACTGAAACTACTAATTCACTCTTGTACAATGTACTGTTTATGTGTACTGTCAAAAATGATTACCCTGCAGTGCCTGTATGTTCAAAAAGTGAATTGTAAGCCAAGAAAGATCAGCATTCATTAAGATGTTTGTGATCTTTCAAAAAAAGATAATGGAGACTTATTTCAGTTCTAAGTTAGACAGTCTTCAAAGATTCTATTCCAGGCTTTCACAGGGCCCTGTTCAAAGCCCAAGGATACCAATTTAAAAAATTCAGTTTATTTCAGAGAGCTTTAGATTGAGACTCAGATTTAGGCCAGACTGCATAAATATATCAGAGGAAAACATTTTATTTTAGAGATTTTTTTTTTTGCTATTTTATCAACAATCCAATACTAATTTCTTTTTTATTTGAGACAAATATTGAAAGACATAATTTTTCAATTTTAAGGCTGTGAAATTAAAAAGATTTATAGCATAAAGCGGTCCTAACAGTAAGCTTGCATAGCAAAATATTTAGATTTTCTAATTCATTATATATATATAGACACATATATAATTCATTATACTTATGCACACTAAAGAATACCTTGTTCAGCAAAACTGTCCTACTAAAATCATGAGTAAGGTGATATACAGAAGGATATACATTGTAGCCTATAAATTTTGGCAAAATGGCAGGAGGTCTATTTTCCCTTTTCTAATCCTTCCTTCATATTTAAATTATTCCTGAATCAATTTAAGCCAGATGGAAGAGGTTTTTAGTGCTGCTGTAGAAAAATAAGTTTGGGTACACAAATCTGCATTGAAAGGAAGACTTAAGCCACCTGAGTTGTCATAATAGATTAACTATGTAGGCACCAACTTCCAGAATGACCTCTTACAAAATGTAATGTATATAGAGAGATTAAAGGAATTCGAGTGTATTAAAATCACACCACAGCATTTTCATATATCAGTAAACATTTCTTTATCAGTTTTGGCTGCAGATGGGAGTGATTATTATAGTGAATACTGTTGAATCTCCTGTACAGTCAAGTGTAGCAGATGTTGAAAACCAAAATGAAATCTTTTCTATTTAATATTCAGGCCTTATTTTCTAAAACTAGAACCTCTTTGGAAAACATTTTTACTTTCACAGTGTGAGAAATAGCCTATGAGCCACTACATATTACCCATTAGGCAGGTATATTAGTGTCAGGAGCTGGTCATATATTTCCTATTGTAAGATTAAAATGAGATTAAATGAAAAGACACTGAGAAGAAAAATAAGACTTTCACATCTTCTTGAAGTATTTTTAAATTGTTCTGTCTCTGAAAAGTAATTAATTTGTAGTGGAACTCAGAGCACTGGCCATTTTTACTGGTAAAAATGAGAAGCTCTTATCGAAGTCCTTGTCCATTGTTTACAAATATAGAATTTAATACCGTTTATAAGTATTGTTTCTGACTCAATTTAGGTCAGGTTTTTATAGCTGAAAAATTTAAAACGCAATCAAGGTACCTACAAATGCCTTATAATCTAATGCTTCTAAACAGAAGCCTTGGTCCCACCGTCTCCATCTACAATGTTTGAAAGTAAAGGTTGGAATTGTGGAAAGACCTCATGATACTCTTCAGAGATTTAAAGCTGAATCTTTGCCTTGTTGGTGTCTCTTCAGAGTAGAGAATAAAATCTGTAATATGAATATTTGTAGTGTAATAATCCCAGTTGCATAGCAATCATTATTTTACTCAATCTGTGCCTCTTAGTATCCAACAGAGTGTCCTCATCAAATCTATTTTGTTAGACAGTCTCACTGTCAAAATAATTATAAAGGTTAGAAGTAGCAGAAGAATGATGATCTCAGAAAAAGAAATATTGATTGCTTTTCCAGATGTTTTTTTTAAATACTTCACTGATGAATCATTCCAAAGGTATCTAATTAAACTCAAAAATCAGCATGAATTATGAATAATCTGTGAACTCATTGTTATAAGACAGATGTTTAAAAAAAAAAAACAATGAAAGCTATCCCAAAATAGTAGACTCATTAATTATTGTGGTGTGTCTTTGATTTTTACACTGTTGGCTGCCTTTTTAAAATCTAAACACAATCAAAGATAAGTTTCTCAAAAGCGTAAAGACTATTTTCCCTTGGTACACTACTTTTGACTGTTGAATACCTCAATCTGTTTCTCCATCCACTTTAAGAAAAAAAAAAAAAACAAAACTAAACAGACCAAACAAACAAAGCAATCCACAAAAATCCCAAAAGATTTTATATCAAAGATCATTCATAGATACTGAGGTTTCATTCAACATCTCACAGGAAATAAGGCATGCAGTAACAAACATATAGGATCATGACAAACCTCTTAGGTATCGGTGTTGGCACTAACTGAAAAAAAAAATAGGTAAGTAGAATTTGAGGCAAGATGAATGTCAGTAAAAACACGATAACAGCCCTTTATGGTACCTCTTTTGATTGCAGTATATTGTAGCCTTACATCTAGGTTTATAAAAGGACTAGGTGCAGCTGTGTTGTCCTAAAGCACTAGAGGGAAAAAAATGATGTGGAAAGATGCATTTTTCCCCTTTCTACTGGTTTACCAAGAAAATAGTATCCCTAATTAAGTCAGAAACAGGTTAAAAACTAGAAAAACACTTGAAAAGAAGAGCTACTCCACATCTTTAGAGAAATTTCTAATATAAATTGCCATCTTTTCCTTCTTTCCTTCCTTCATGTCAGATTTCAAACATCTGGCCAAAAGTTAAAACTATTTTTCTGAAAAGCGAGATATCGTGGGTTGTTATGCATTTATGAACCTTACTTGCTGCATAGTGTTTTAGATCCAGGTCTTGTAAAGTAATAAAAATACCACTTTTACAGAAAAGGAATCAAGCTACTGTTCAGCACTGAACAATCTGCAGAAAAATCCATTAACGGCTTAACGTTTCCTGCTGAAAATGACTGTGTATCTGGCTACTCAGGGGAGTCAAATTAGTAGGAAGCAAACACTTTACAAATGGCAGCTATGATAAGAACCTAACAATATTTATGAATATACTGGAAACCCACATGGCCAATAGGTGTGCATTCAGAGATACAAATATGAAAAATATTGTGCAAGAGAAGCACCTTCTGTGTCAGAGACAGCGAATGATCAAAGACAGTGCTGCTCACCAGGAGGGCAGGACCCTCAGTGATGAGACACAAACCAATTGATGTATGTCAGAAAGGTAATTAGATTACTAAAACTGGAAAAGACCATCGTTTTAAAGGAAAATATAAGCTTTTATTTGCCTGTGAACTGTTTCTGTGAGATGGTAGGACATTAGTTAGGTTTTGCAATATTGGATTGCATTGTTAAAGCTGGATGTCCTTTCTGCTGAACAGAAAGAGCAGGGACTGAGAAGCCTCATCCCAGAAAATTATTACCCCTGTTCTTTGAGAGCTCTTCCATCATAAAATCATACACAAATCCATGGATTTGGCCAGGTGGCTATAGAGAAAGTTGGATCAATCACATCTGCAACATGTCAAGACTCAGGCCATCTTTCCAAGATGTTAAGATACTCCAAGCAGTGGCTACCAGCCACAACCACCACCTTTGCCAAACTAGAAGTACAACTGAGAAACAGCAATACTGAACAGAGATCAGCAATAAAAAACAACAGTGCAAAATTGAAAGCAAAGGAGCAAATATAAGAAATTGTAGTCAAATCTCAGGTGATTAGATGCATCTTCAGAAGCACAGGAAAGAGAGACTAGACTCAAACTGAATGGAAATGGGCAGCAGTCACAGCCAATATTACTTAGGCTACAGTGGTGGCAGCCAGATATTGGCATAGGAAGAGTACAAACTGAAAAAGCCAAGAGATGCAGGGCTTCACTGAAGAAAAAACATTAAAATGAAAAGCCCACAATACAAAGGCCTTTGGAATATTAGAGAAAGCCACAGAGGAGTGTAAGAAGGCAAGCAAGCCAAGCAGGGGCAAGAAATAAGAAGACAGGTGGAGTCATGCTGAAAACCTTGTAGTTGAAACTGAAGTTGAGGCTACATTAGGAAACTGTGGAAATTCAAGATGGTATTAGTCCAACAGTGACATCACAGGTAGATTTTATGTCAAGTCAGAAGAATAACAAAAGAGTCAGAAGCAATTCACATCAGAATTGCTAAATTCACTTGATTATCCACCACCATTATCTAGACCACGATTTATCAATGAAAACCAGGTTAAAAAGAAAAGAAAGACCCTTTCCATCATATTTCAGATATTGGGGAAGTCAGGTGAAGTCCCCAGTAACTAGAAAAGGGGAAGCAGCATGCCCATTTTTAAAAAGGGTAAAGAGGAGGACCCTGGGAACCAATCAGCCTTACTTTTGTGCCCAGTAAGATCATGAAACAGATCCTCCTGGAAGATATGTCAAAATATATGGAAGGCAGGAATGTGATTACAGACAGCCAACATGTCTTCACCAAGGGCAAATGGTGCCTGACTAATCTATTGGCCTTCTATGATGGAGTGACTGCATTGGTGGACCAGGGAAGAGCTAAAGATTTCATCTATGTAGACTTCTGTAAGACCTTTGATATGATCCCCCACAACATTCTTGTCTCTAAATGGGAGAAGCACAGGTTTGACAAATGGACTGTTAGATGAATAAGGAATTGACTGGCTGGCCATGTCCAAAAGGTTGTAGTCAATGGCTCAATGTCAAAGTGGAAACCAGTTATGTATGGTGCCCCTCAAGGGTTTGCACTGGCACCAGTACTATTTGATATCTTCATCAACAACATAGACAGTTGGATTGAATGCACTCTCAGCAAGTTTGCAGGTGATACCAAGCCGAGTGGTGCAGTTGATTCCCTAGAAGGAAGGAATGCCATCCAGAGGGACCTTGACAGGTTTAAGGAGTGGGCCTGTAAGAATCTCATAAAGTTCAACAAGGCCAAGTTCAAGGTTCTGCACCTGGGTTGGGGTAGTCTCCAGAATCTCCAGCATCATTACAGACTCAGGGATGAAAGAATTGAGGGCAGCCCTGAGGAGAAGGACTTGGAAATACTTGTGGATGAAAAATTGGACATGCAGCAGCAATGTGCAGTTGCAGCCCAGAAAGCCAATTGTATCCTGGGCTGCATAAAAAGAAGCATGGCCAGCAGGATGAGAGAGGTGATTCTTCCCCTCTGCTCCACTCTGGTGAGAGCTCACCTGGAGTACTGTGTCCAGCTCTGGGGTCCCCAGCACAAGAAAGACATTGACCTGTAAGAGTGCTTCCCGAGAAGGGCCACAAAAATGATCTGAATGCTGGAACACCTTTTCCGTGAAGAAAGACTTAGAGGGTTGGTGTTTTTCAGCCTGGAAAAGAGAAGGCTCTGGAAAGGCCTTATTACAGCCTTTCAAAGGCCTGCAGTGACAGGACAAGGGGAAACCATTTTACACTGAATGAGGGCAGGCTTAGACTGAATATAAGGGAGAATTTTTTTACAATGAAGATGGTGAGATACTGGAACAAGTTGATCAGAGAAGTTCTGGATGTCCCATTGTTGGAAACGCTCAAGGTCAGATTGGATGGGGCCTTGAGTAACCTGATCTAGTGAAAGATATCCCTGCCCATGACAGAGGGTGTGAACTAGATGCTCTTTGAAGGTCGCTTCCAACCCAAATGATTCTATGATCCTATGATTCTATGCAATCTTATTCAATTCTTGAAGATAGAAAATATGGAGTCGCATCAGGACACTCAGGAAAAATTCACTGAGGGTAGCATGACTGGGCTGTAGGAAGAAAATTTTGCTGTGGAAAAGGAAATGAATGCAAGGTTTAGAGCAAGGAAATTATATAAGCTCCAGCAAGTCCTTTGTAAAACATGTAGCCACTGAAAAACATCATGGATTCAAGAGTGCAAATTGATATCACTTTAATTGACTGCATAAAGGCATCTGATCAGCTCTGTTGAATAACATTACGTTCACCAGCTCCGGTTTACCATGTGGTCTACTTACATAATTATCAGCATGGGGACTAGGAACCAGTCTGTGGAGTATTCTGTGAGTGTAAACTAAATAAGTGTAAACTAGAACTGAATAGCAGTTGTTCAGTCTTCAGTTTTTCTCATCTTTTCTCTGGCATATAGTGGGTAATGGATGTGCTCATATGTCATACAAACAATGGGGCAACACGGAGAGAGGACCAATTTCTAGAATATCCTCCAATGGAACTGGAGTTTATTCAAAAGAGAAAGTGTGTGGCCACTTAAGACACAGAGATATGGAACTTGATGTCTGACAAATTCTATTTTATTTAACTTTTCTACTTAAGGGTCGAAGTCTGAGAACAGTTATGTCTTACCCATCAAGAAAAGGAATGATGAACAAGGAGAAAAACTTCTCTAAGGGAAATCTGTCTATCTAGTAAACCTTTGAAATCTAAATAGATGAACTTGAAAATCCTCTACTAGAAATATGAAGTAAAATTCAGTATTTACCAAAAAGATATGGCATACTTCCAAAATGTATACCCCTGTGTATGCAGTGTTCAGAGAGAGGAAAATGAATTGAAACTGTTGCATGAGTAGCATTTTTGACAAAAAAAGATCCCAAGGAACTTGCTGATAAAAGACAACTTAAGTTTAGTGAAACATAATGTTCTCAAGGGAAACTTTTAATCAACAAATGGAGACAAGCTCTTAGTAATCTCATCTAGCCACTCTGAATCTTGTCCTAAAGTTAGCCATACAGGTACTCTCATTAACAATTGGTTTAGGCAGTCCTGTAAGTTAAATGAAAGAGAAAAATAAACTGTAAAATCATCTTGGACTCTGGAGGCTGGCTAGGTCTGATAACATTGTCTTTGAACATTGTAGTAACTGGAGTGCAATAACCCTCTATTTTTGCGTTCTACCAGCTCATGTCTCTGGGACTTGATTGCAGCACAACATGAACCATCAAGATCAGCTGCACTTACAAGGGTGATTGATGTTAGAGTCTTCCTCTCATCATTGATAGACTGAAATCTGGTAAATTGATACAAAGTTGAATCAGAAATAAGTATAATGGAAGAAAAGAGAACAATTATGTTGCTGTTCATAGTAAATCCTTCCATATCTATCCACAAAATGATGACCCTAGACAGCTGAGAAAAATACCTGAGAGGGAAAAATAACAAGTATATTCTTTCTTGGAAGAGAACCCAGTAATAAAATTACTGAGGTGCACAAGTTCAGGAAAAAAGGAGAAAGGTATTCCCATAAAGGGCAGAAGAGGACTCAAGGTTATCTACAAGGTTCCAACGTCTCCTAAAGGAAAAGGAATTGTGAAAATGTGTCCAGATAGAACAGAGAGAACAGGATTCTTGTAATAACTGCTAAGGTAACTTTGACTACTGTGTGATATCTTCATGACTAAATATCAATCTCAAACACAAAAAGAAAGGCTACAGAGGGTGGAAGCAAGGACAAGTAGCCATTGGGGGTGTTGGTTGATAAGAAGCTCAACATAATCCAGCAATGTTTGCTCACAGCTCAGAAAGCCAACCTGATCCTGGGCTGCATCAAAAGAAGCACGGGCAGCTGGTTAAAGGAGATGATTTTGACCTTCTACTCTGCTCTGGTGAGACCCAACCCCATCCAGTCCTGGAACCCTCAGCACAAGAAGGACGTAGACCTGTTGGAGCAAGTCCAGAGGAGGGCCACAAAGATGATCAGAGGGCTGGAGCACCTCTCCTATGAAGACAAGCTGAGAGAATTGGTCTTGTTCAGCATGGAGAAGAGAATGTTCCAAGGAGACTTCCAGTACTTAAAGGAAGCCTGCAAGGAAAGATGTGGCGGAATTCTTTATGAGGGAATATAGTGATAGGATGAGGGGTAACTGTTTTACACTGAAAGAAGGTAGATTTAGGTTAGATATTAGGAAGTAATTCTTTACTGTGAGGGTGGTGATACACTGCAACAGCTTGCCCAGGGAAGTTGTGGATTCCCCATCCCTGGAAGTGTTGAAGGCCAAGTTGTGTGGGGCTTTGAGTAACCTGGTCTAATGGAAGGTGTCCCTGGCCACGTCAGGCAGGCTGTAACTAGATGATCTTTAATGTCCCTTCCAACCCAAACCATGCTATTATTCATATGATTCTATGAAATAGATAGAGCAGTGGAAACTTTTATCAGTGGCAGATTCCATAACTTACAACAGGAGGAAAAATTTACCACTAAATTCAGAGGCAGCTTCACCTTGGGGCAAGAGTGGGGTGGGGTTAGGATAGCACTACTGTAATCCATTTGCATAGCTGGATTTACTAATGAAAACATTGGTAAATTTACTGAACTCATGTTTCAAAGGTGAATCAATTCAGTATAGCCCAAATGGAAAGCAGTAAAAAAATGTTGTCTGCTTTTTACCCTTGACTAAGCTACTGGTACAATTTGTTCATTCTTTTCATTTGTTCCTTTCAAAGGGGATCAGTTTCAAGTCATAACTGCATGATTACAGTGCATAATTGCAAAGATCTGTGCAAATAGCACCAGAGGTGATGAGAAATGTGATATTTCCTTTGCTGCTAAACTATAGTTTGCAATGGCATGGGTCTTTCACACTTTCATTTTGAAGAAAGGTAAATCACAGCTATATGCACTGCAGTTGTTAGTTCCATTGCCCCAGCAAGTTCTTGGTGAAGAGGCTGCTTATACACACAAATTGTCAGAGGAGATGAACTTTGCATGTTTTTGAACAAAGGTTCCCAGGATTTTCTGCTTGCTATCCAGTTCCTAGGTTGGGAAGATGTGTTCAACATTAAGGCACAACTCTATCTATCACTGGATGGCAGTGCCATTGCTATATAGTGCCTTGATGAAAAGATTTTCCTGACCAGTCACTGATTTTTGGTTGTCTTCTGAAGCATGAGGATTAAAAAAAAAACATAAGTGTTCTTGAACTACCATTTGAATACATAGCCAACAGTCTCTTAAAAAATATGACTGAGGCAAAAGGCAATACACTAAATAGCAGTGAATCCATAAATCATTTTTGCTGAAGAGTTCAATGAAAAATATTTGTAGCTATTCTGTTGGATTGTTCTGTTACCAGATTTCCTCTTATTTTTGCCTAAGGGGAAAAGGTAAATCAGGATGCACAAATGAGTTGCTACGTACCACTATTTTATAGCCTCTTACTCTTCTCAACAGCTGTGTCTTAAAAGGATTTCTTCTAAGGAGGGGCAAGTTGGAACCAAGTACTGTATGCATTTTATGGAATGAACAGCTTCATTTGTGGATTATTCTTCAAAAGCTGAGGCTTTGCTATTTCCTAATAGTGCAATTGCTTCCAGATCTTCAGTAAACAAAAGGTGTGTTCTTTGATGAAAGAAAGCAATTGCCTTATTTATAAAATATCAGAAGAAAGCTATGGATAAGAAAAGTTTGTATAAGACTGAGGTACTAAATTAAGGTGTTCATTAGAATCATAAAATCATAAACTATCTCAAGATGAAAGGGACCCATAAGGATCATCAAGTCCAGTTGCCTGCTCCTCACAGGACTACCTAAAACTAAACCATATGACTAAGAGTGTCGTCCAGATGCTCCTAGAAGTTTGACAGGCTTGGTGCCATGACTACTGCCTTGGGGAGCCTTTTCCAGTGACCGACCACCCTCTCAGTGAAGAATCTTTTCCTGATGTCCAATCTGAACTCTCCTGACACAGCTTCATTCTATTTCCTTGTGTCCTGTCACTGGTCATCAGAGACAGGATATCAGCATCTCTCCCTCCACTGCTCCCCTTGAGGAAGGTGTAGACTGGAATGTCTATATTTCCCTCAGACTTCTCCAAGCTGGACAAACCAAGTGACCTCAGATGCTCCTCGTAAGACTTGCCGTCAAGACCTTTCACCATCTTGGTCTCCCTTTTCTGGACACACTCGAATAGCCTGATGTCCTTCTTATATTGAGGCACCCAAAACTACACACAGTACTTGTGGGGCTGCACCAGTCGAATCAAATCATTATCAAATGTCAGCTTATATAGTGCACTCTTCATTAGATATCTCTAGGAACAATATGTTGTATCAATAGTGACAGAACTTATGTCCCATGTTTTTTGTTTTTCTTGGTCCAAAGTGCAGTACATTTGCATTTTAAAAGTTTTAAGGAAGTATAATTCTTGTGACATTTAATTATTTTTCATCAATGAGTACCATATGCTTATCATTACTCACATCTTTCTAGAATATTTGCCAAAATAATTGAACAAATGAAATAGAATAATGAAGCTATAGTAGGTTTCTGTGAGCAAACCAGAGTTTCCTACAGTTTGCTCTTTTGCTATAAGTAAACATTTATGACCATTTATATTCCTCATTGAACACTGTTTTGAGAAGGAGCCATATAGTCTCCTATCTTCCACTATGAATATATCTTGGAAGGTCAATATGGAACAAATAGATAAAGTATGTTAAGTTGAGACTAAAGTCCAATCTGAGACGTCTCTTAGAGGATGGGGCTGAAGATCAGAATGGAAACAACTTGCCAAATATATAAAAGCTAAGAAAATATTTTGGTTGGGCAGGGATGCTTGAAACAGCTTCTTGACATTATTCTTCCCTGCACAACTGTGCAAAAATGGTTCAGATGCAGATAAAAGCATTTCCTGAGGCTGTTTCAGGGGAAGAAGGGAGGTAGGGGAAGGAATACTCAAGATACTTTAATAATTAACTTTTCCACTGTCTATTCATCTAGCAAAAAATCCACAGGCTTAATCTAGATGACAAGCAGTTTCTCTGTGTTGCATGGGAATAGCATGGAGCCTGAGTGAGATTCATAATAGCCAGCACCCCGAGTTCTGAAGGTCTCTGCATCCAGCTCTCAATATCCATATCAAAATTCTGACCTCACATATGGATTTTCTCTGATTTTTGCTCAAGTTGTCTTATGGAATTTGACACAGTTCCTTTCCTTTCCTCTCAACTTCTCTTTTTCTTCTACAGTGTGATATCTATCATAGCTCCTCATCAGCACGCTATGAATTTTAACGCTGTAATATTTCACAAGCTCCTTAAAATCAAGTTTAACTATAAATTCAGCTTCTTTCACATAAAAAAGAGAGACAACTCAAAGAGTCCACAGTTGAGTGAGAAAGAAATGTTACAGCATCATTCAGATTGTTTCAGGTAGCTATCTCAGTAGAGATTTCATAATACTCTTCTCACTTCAAAGCCTTTCCTTGATTCATCTTCAACAGCTCTGAAGTTCAGTCTCTCAAAAGTTTGCTAAGTACTGTGTAAGAGAAACCCCTCTAACCACTATGATTTTCTAGACCACTCTGAGTTAGTGCTCAGCCTGTGTCCTTCTCTTTTTTTCATTAAAACTCTTTTCCACAAAGAACTTGAACTCCTATTTAATTATCAAATTCACAAAGCTTTTGATCACTAGGGATTCTGAATTTCACCATCAATAAAAGAAAAAAAAAATCTTTTTCACTCATATGTGCTCTATTCTGGCCTCAAAATTATTTCCACCTCTGTCAAACAAAAATTACGTAGATCACTGACACTCTGTTGAAGAACCCACTGACCCTGTAAATTCCCTTTTGCACCAGGATTTCACTAAAGAATAACATGATAAACCAGTATCCAGATCTAGTTTTAATTTCACTGCCTGCAAAAACATTTATATTAGTTCTGACTCAAAAATGTTCACGGACTCAGTTTGAACTGATACTGGAAAGGTTCGCGGAGCTTTAATTAAAATCTAGCTCTGCCATGATTTTGAAGTTGTGGGAACTGCCTTTCCTCAACCCTTAAGGACTCACTAAGGCTGCCCTAATTTTCTATTAAATGTGTGTTTATTTGAAACACTGAAATTAAAAACTACCTCCTGAGTTCAGGGACAGGGGACTACAGAAGCCAGTACTCTGATCTAGCTCCCTTAAAATAAAAGTCGCTTGTATGTTCCAAAGTCTCAAGACTTACAAGCGCAACTCTTCCAGAGAAGCAAGCTGAGCTCTTATAAAGGTAATATGTTGGAAGTCATAGGGTTTACAAGGGACAAGATCTGGATTTATTCCATAGTGGCTGTAAAAAAAAAACCCACAAGTGCCGCAGTCTTAATTCTGTCACTTCCTTGTCTTCAGGTACCATTGGAAGACATAGCTACACTAACCCATCTGCTCACTTGTGAGCATGCTGGTCGCACCAACTCTTCTCTGTCATCTGGCCCCTGGCTTCCCTTTGCAGAGATCTGCACATGTCTGGGTCTTTAGGGTGCTCTCCTACACTAGTAGAAGTGTAGGAAGAATATTTATTTGTCTGTGGGTGGAACTATTTTTCCACTGAAGCAGAAAATCAATGTTGCTCCCTGCACCAGCTCACTGTGGGGTGAGAGGGTGCCAAGGACCAAAATGAGGCAAGCGCCCAGGAGCTGTGGCCAGGGTAAGGAAGGTATAGGGTGTCTTTAAGCTACAGCAGGCTGTGGGCTTGGCAGATAAAATCAGCCAACAGCCTCACTCAGCTGGGTAAAATCTCTCCTTTGCTCCCCTCAGGCTTCTGCTCAGCATCACTTGGAAAATGTGCTCCAGTGGGTGGGAACCAAAGAAAGATCTTTTCTCCCGATTCTCTAATCAATCTACTCCTCTTACAGCCCCATTTTTCATCTCTTGGCTGGTCTAAAGGTGCAGCCAAAATTTTTTGATAACTTCTGTTTGTATGATCCCATGCACATAGAAACAAAATAAGGACATTATAAAAGAGCAGGGACAGAGCAATTCAGATTTTGACTCACATGCAGTCTTTCAGTCTACTGATAGAAGCCAAATATGCCATGTCCTCAAAGGGGTGAAGTAATTCCCACAGTGTTTGCAAGGCATTCCTACAATGCATTATAGTATTTCCTGTAAATCCAGTGTATTTTATGTCCTGGAAGAGTTCAGATTTCACCTTCACTAAGTCTAAGCTTTTGCTTATTTTCTTTGTGTAAATGCTTAGCAAGGGGGAAAGCATAAACTTCTAGTTTACTGCAGAGTCTAAAGTGATCCATGAACACAAACTGAATATTTCAGTATTCAGCCGAGAAAGAGTTTTTTAAAAAAACAGCATAACATATTTTTGGAACAAATAAGAAGCAGAAACTCACTAACAACTCTATTAATGAATCAGTTTAAACCAATTATGGTCCCTAAATTAAACTATACATGAAACATCTGATATTGACTTCTATATGACAATTGAGACATATGACATTTTATATGACAATCTGAGAGACCTTTTTCCTCATACTTGAGAAAGTCTACTCCCTGCTTAATTCAAACACTGAAATTATTCTTTATGACTGAAAAAGACTTATTTTTCTTGGCAGTTTGAGCTGATATATGGTGGCCAAGTGACTTAAGTTTTGTTAGGTCTTTGGAAAATCCTCCTTGGCCATTCCTGAGAAAGAGGAAAACTGACTCTTGCCTCAGCTACGAGTTCAGGAAAGGGCACAAAAAGTATTTACTCTGAATTGTAAAACTTCAGCATAATAGTAAAGACTAATTTATTCCCCCCTCCCCCCCGACACCATTAAATGTAGGACTAATAAATGGTGGGCTTGTTTTTCTGTAAAAACAGACTCTTTATATACCCCCAGGATTAATACCATATTTGTCCAATGCGCTTTGCAAGTTCTGCCTCTCCAGACTCAAGTCCTTTTCTAGATGCAACTGTGAAGTTTGACTGTCAGACCACCTTAAACCACTCATCAGGACCCCTGCTGCTTCTTCTACTGAACAAAATAACTCTTAAAAGTGTTCCCTAGCTTTTTCCAGTCAAAATAAGCTAGAACTACTGAAACTATTTCAACATTGTGTCTCTGCCAGTTGGCTTATTTGGACTGAAGTAGAGCAGAGAGATACCACACTTGACACTTGATTGGCAGATTTGCAGGCGTGGTGATCTTGGGTGATGCTGTGCAGCTGACATGAGGCTAGTAACAATAACATCTTCAGCCAGCACAGCTGGAGCAGGAAGCATGAGTGTATCCAGTACATTTGTAGATGAACCAAAATGAGGAAATTTTGAAATTAGGTGTGTCTTTTTTATTTGTCCTGTAATGTCTGAGGGAAGACCAGAACTTGGGTGATGTATTTGAACAGTGATATAGTCTCTTTGGTTGGATGAATAATAGTGGGAAAAAGTTTTCCCAGTGCTTGAATTTCTTGGTAAAACTAAGATATCACCATCTCAGTCTGGGAGTTCAGGACACAAATACCCTGTGGTGAAGGAGGCTGCCTAAGGTTGCCTTGTAACTCACAAACTTGTGGAGTTTTCAGGCACTTGGTCTCTCCTTGGCAAGCTAGAGTACGTACCTGCTGATGGGGAAAACACTACCTTTACTATGTCTGTGGAGATACTTAGCTTCTCATCATAGGCTGAAAAGACGTACCTTTCCTCAGACATTGGCAGAGAGGTTGAAAGAGGAAAGGAGGCAGAAGTCCTGTTAAAGCATTTAATCCACTTCACAGAAAAGAAGAACGTGCAGCAGGAAGGGCTTGATCTAAAAAGCTTGAGAGCAATCACACTTATCAATACTTCGTACTTAGTTTCACTTATTGCTCTTAGTGTTTAATCTGTTCACTTTAACATTTTTTATTAGAGAAAGAAGATAGTCAGCAATCTTCAGTGTACAGATTCGGCAGTTAGGTCCCAGATCTGATCTCATTCTGGGACACATCAGTTGCAGCTTTGTTACAGTGAATGGAATTGCTTCAGTTTTACACTAGAGGAACTGAAAAAAAAAATGTATCAAACCCTGGAAATCAAGTAGAAATAATAATTAAAAAAAAAATTGAGAAAAAACCACTACTATATAAACTTGAAAATATCCAAGCTATCGTAATAGCCAAAATACAAATTGAATGGTTTAAAATCAGCTTCTCTGTCATGCTTATGTCTCGTAGTAATACGTCACATATAGAGGCTCAGTCCTGCTTGTCTAATTCAGCCTGCCTATTTCAGGGGATTGTCTTTGACTTGCATAGCTTTTTCTTCTTCTAGCTTGTAATTTTTTATACTGTTCATTTTTCTCAAGAGTTGGCATCATAACCTTGAAGGAATATGCATGGTTGGGTTTGTACACTGTAGCCGATGAACTGAAAGTCCATGCAGGATCCGTCGAGGCGACTGACGTGGATCCCGGGTACCCTCTGGTGGATGGTCTCAGTCATACATACAGAAAAGGTGAGAAATCCCAAAAAACGTTTTGTCATGTCTGGACATTTCAGCAAATTGACTGGGGGCATTTCATGACCAAATTACGCTCAAAGGGTATGTTATAGCTAGATTTGATAATTTCCTTTCATAGCTCTTAAAATACAAAACTAGAGTACCATATCAAGGCATGTGTTGTGTTATACCGGATAGTGGTGAAGGGAGACATGGCATATGTGCTCATTTACTATCTTAAGGTGGTTATGAAGTGTAGGAAAAGAACAGAAACTGTCAGCCAAAACATTTTGGTTGTCCAGTGTCCTGGTTTAGGCCAAACTGACCAATGACTGGTGACAGATGCTCTCCCCCCTCCCCGGCTCTCACTTCAAGGAGAGGAGGAGGAGAGAAAAAGAGATTTACGAGTTTAGAAGGACCTAAACTACTTTAATGAAATATTAATAATAAAATATTAAGAAAATAATTAAATTGACACAATATATACAAAACTGTATCAAGCTCCCAGGATGATGTCACTGGCAGGCACTGGGAAAGTCCCAGACTGGACTCAGCGATGGATGGGAACTGGATTCCAACTCCGGAGTCAGGAGCTCATGGATCGGGATCAAAGGCAGATGGACAGACAGGGTCCTCCTTGGACTTCGGCCATTGAAGAAATAAGGCTGACCCTTTGAGCCCTTAGCTTTTATATTGAGCATGGGGCAGATGGGATGGAATACCCCCATTTTGGGTCATCTGTCCTGTCCGCTTTTCCCTGCAGATGTGACCCCTCTATGCTTTTCCATTTCCAACCTTTCAATGGGGCAAGAAATTAGCTGATCTTGGTTGTTATAGCAATAAGTATAAACAAAAGCCTCTCTACATACCATTCCTTGTCATTGATTATAAACACAGGTCTTATAACTCTGGGAAGGAACAGTTTTCTGCACAATATGCTGTTAATTTTAGAGAGTTAGAAGAGGCCTAGCTAAGAAGTAAAATTACTGAACAGAAAGTTCCTTCTGTTTTACCTCAAACCAGGACATCCGGTCACAGATGTGAATTTTCTTTCAGACATCAGTGAGTTAAAAAGGCATGTCTAAAAATTGTTCCTGGTTGAAAAATACTGAGGAGATTTAATTGAGCAACAGTTTTTTTATCTCTTTAGGCACCCCAAAAGCCTTGTTTGACACTGCAAGATATTCAGTGTCAGAAGACTCCTGTTTTAGGTGTTTCATAGCAGTAAAAGGAAGTAGTATGTGTTTCTCAGGAGTTCACAGTACAACACATCTTTCTGTCTTCTGCTAGAGCTGGTTCCCTATGTTTAATGTGTAGGTGAAACAGCCCTCAAACATTCCCCAGCTTGAACCCCCTGACCTAGTAACAGTGCATACTAGAAAGTAGTTATAACAAGGTGATGGAAGTTGTTTCTAAATATAGCAGCTGAGGAAGATTTTACAGTATAAAACACCACCAGTAGAGGCTGTATGTCTCCATCCTCAAATCCCAAATGTAAACCAGATGAGAAAACAATTGTCTGATGGTTAAATACTAAGCAAAATTCCTGTGCAAATGCCAACAATATAAACTCTCTTCTCATTATATTTGGCTGAAAATTTCTTTCAAACTAAATGAAACCATGTTTCGAAACTCAGACAAAACCTCCCCTGAAGTCAAAAATAATAAGTTAATTTCTTTCTTGTTTTTCTTCATCTCTTCATTCCTTTCTTTCAGCCCAGCTTTTAAAAAGTAGCTAAGTACATCTGAAGCAACCATTTCTGATCCAGTAGGACCTGGAAACTTTTTCAAAATAGATGTTGTTGTGATGACATCAGTCTGTGATTGTTAGATTATGAGTCGAGAAGTTTGGATTCCCTTCTAGGAAGAACTTGAGGTTTCGTCTCCTTCTCCAGATATGCCTTTGGAGCAATATGTAGACCACGTTGACACATAATGCAATCTCATTCTCATGTGATCTCTGCTGAGCCATCTGGCCCAGCCAATCACATAGTCAACAAGACATTTTTGTTGCTGCCGACAATTTGTGTGCCACGTAGCTTTTACAAGCCTATTGCTTATGAGGTGACTGAAAATAAGCTTAGGCTTCAAATCTATTGACATAGAAAGCTTGGCTGGAATGCTACTACCCGCAAGCACACAAATATTCATCACATGAAAAGTCTCATAATTCTGTTGTGACTACATAGTGAATCTTGTTTCTAAAAGCAGGGATACTTCATCTTCATGTTCTTTGGTTAATACCTGAGAAGACTTCTGGGTCAAGGCAACAAGTGATTCCCAGACAGCTGGTGATGGATATGCACCATGGACCATTTCCAACACCCATTTTCATGCATGTAGTTGTTTGGAGACTAAATGCATTTAGCAGTATGGAGACAATCAGACTCTGCCAGTTGGCCACAGGACTACAGAAAGGGCCCTGGCTGTCTTTTTTATCAATATTGATACTGAAAAACAAATGTTGTGTTTTCTAGAGCTGCCTGAACTCGCATTTCACACGGCATCAATTTGAAAAAGAAAACAAATTCGCTCTTCAAAAGGCAAGGTTAAAATTTTGGTTAGCAAATTAGAAACAGTTACAAAAATCAATGTAATAATGTATGAGCACTGTTATGTTTAAGTCTGTAATTAAAAAGGAAGTTTTCTCTTTTGGCTGATTTTGTGGTTTACCCCTTTCTATAATCTTAGTGCATACTCATTGCTTGTCATGTTCTCTTCAGATTAAATTACCCTGCTTGCCTTTTACACAGTTCCCAAGGCTGTTTCAGAACTTAACAAATCATGTCATATGACAAATACTCATGTCAATGTATCATATTGAGTTCAACATCCCCGGTTGGCATCTTCCTTGAGATCACACATGAGATGTTAAAGTAACACAGATGACAGACTTCGTAGTTACTGCTCTCATTCTCAACTCCATTCCAGAAAGCTGTGCTGGGGGCTGTCTGATTGAAGCAGCTTAGACTACTCCCAAAATAGCTGTTGTAAACTATGTCTTGCAACCTCTGTGTCCCATTGCTGTAGCCTCTTCTTTCACCACTTTTCATTGTCTAGTCTCAGGGTTGAAAATCCCAGTTGATCCAGTCCCACCTGCAGGTTGACTGGATCCCCCCAGGAGCTGGCAGTGTTAGCTGACAGCACTCAGCCTGTTGGAAAGGTCTTGACTTCCCTTCTACCAATGAAGCAGGCTAAATAGATGCCACCTCACAGCTCTCTATCTGTGTGTGATGAGAGTATGAAAGTTATTGTCAGAGTAATCCCCTCCGCTGACCTGAGTTGACACAGGCTTGTTTTATTCCCTACTAATGTATTAACTTTTATAATCTCTCATGTTTTCTTTTTGAGATAAAGGTGAGTCAGAGGAGGAGAAAATGACAATGTATTGAAGTTGTGTGCTGCAGACCTGACAGTAAAATAAAATAAAATAAGCAGAAACAGGCTAGCTGTCCTGAAACTAGCTTATGCAGATCTGTTGAATTCACAAGACTATAAATTTAGAATGAGACATTCAACATTATTTATGTGATAGGGATGTCATACCAAGATCTGCTTGTGGGGACTAATATAGTATATCCTGGATGCTTGAACTTCTGTGACACAAAACTAGTCCTGGTTATATTCATAGATCATCTTCTGTCTTCAGAGCCAGGTTCTGCACCACAGGTTGCACAGTACCCCATAGTATTTTAGTCAATAAAGAACAATAAAGCGAGTCAAACATTCCCTTGCAGAGGGCATCCACATCAGATGCAGATCTGATGAAATTGTGTTTTTCTTCCTCTGGCAACTTTCAGCCTGAATTGTGTGGTTGGTGTCTATATTTGAGTGCAGTAGAATCATCTTCAACCACAGAGGTTAGCTCTGTTTTAGGGATTAAGCCAGAAATTATAGGTGCTGCTTCAGAGGAATGGAATTTGGGGCCATATATTTCAGTATTAGCTTTTGCTGGAAATCTTTAAGTGCTTTTCCCCCACACATACATGTTATTTCTATTCACCATTTCTTATGGTGAACTTTCATGTTTGCTTTTGCTGCTGTCAGATTCTGTGCTGAGTTCCCTATTAAGGGAAGTCATGAGATAGGTGGTGAGAGGAAACCTTTCAGACTGCATCCCCAGAGGCCCAAGCATCAGTTAGGCTATGTGTATATAACGAGTCCCAGAACTCTTCCAGCATGTGCAATGAACCAGGGACATCTGAGAAGGGATCTTTGCCTATAGGCCCTACCTAATGTATGCAGCTGCATATTGCATGCAGCTGCACGATACCAAGGAATCCCTTTCATTCAATTCGGGGTGCTCCCTATACAAAAGGAAATCATATGGAGGTGGCTGCTGCTTTGTTCAGAACACAGTCTCTGGTGAGCTGGCAAAAGCACGATGCACAGGATTTCATCCAGTGCAAGTCAGTCCTGCTAAATCTCTCACTCACTCTTATACAGACAGTTGGGCTTACATGGGCTCTGGTGTAAAATCACTGCCAGAAAGAAGGGTAGTTCCATCTATTTTTCATATGAAAGGGGAGTCACAGTTTATACAGACATCAGAGGGTCTCCAAAATCCAGAAATGATGCCTACACTTTTTGGAACTTAAAGTTTAGCATCCTAAAATAAATTATTGCTACAGTATATCCATGATTTAATTTCAGCAAGCACACAGCAGTAAATATTAGTTTAAACCCTAGACCTTCAACCCACAAGTTTTGTGTGTCAATGAGAAGAGTGTATTAAAGGGTTTAAAACTATCATGGACCAAAGCTATCTTTGCTGGTTCCCATCAGCAAAAATACTACTATATACTGCCAACAATCCCCCAAACTATTCCAGAGACAAATGTAAAAGCCTCTGATGTTGAGTAAACAACATTACAAGACTGCAAAGTGGTCCTGAGAGCAGAGTTATCAAGGACTGCTCTGCATTGGATCAGTGACCCTGTCTGTGGTTTGCATTGACTTGCAGCTCTTTCCTTTCACTATCTCACCAAGTTCAATTCCCACTTAAAAGCTGGGTATTTTCTGGATCAAACTTCTAAGTTCTATAATTCTTACAAATCATTGAGGTACCTCAGCAATTTTAGTGGCCTCTGGAGTGTTTAATGTCCTTAATCACAGAATCACAGAATTGTAGGTGTTGGAAGAGACCTATGGAGATCATCTACTCCAAACCCTCTGCCAAAGCAGGTTCACCTAGAGCAGGCTGGACAGGAATGCATCCAGGTGGGTTTTTAATATCTCCAGAGAAGGAGACTCCACAACCTCTCTGGGCAGCCTGTTCCAGTGCTCTGTCACAATCAAAGTAAAGTTGTTTTTCTGTATGTTCGGATGGAACTTTCTGTATTCTAGATTGTGCCCATTGCCCCTTGTCCTGTTGCTGGGCACCACTGAGAGGAGCCTGGCCCCATCCTCTTGACACCCACCCTTTAGATATTTATAAGCATTGATGAGGTACCCTCTCAGTCTTCTCTTCTCTGGGCTAAACACACCCGGGTCTCTCAGCCTTTCCCCGTAAGACAGACGCTTCCAGTCCCTTGATCATCTTTGAGCCCCTCCACCGGATTCTTCTTCTGGGCCCAGAAGTGGACACAGTACTCCAGATACGGCCTCACCAGGGCATAGTGGAGGGGCAGGATGACCTCCCTTGACCTGCTTGCCACGCTCTTTTTAAGCATCAGCCAGTCTTCTGCATCTTGAATGAAAATTCAGAAAAAATGCTCTTTATTTAACAGTAAATTTAAGAGTATGACTACTCCTGATCATGGGCTAAGAAAGCGTTATCATGGGTTGTTTCATGTTTTGCAGAAGCACTTCCAATAATGAAAATATATCTTTTAACCTGGCACAATGAATAGAAGTCAGGAATAAACCTTAGGGAAGATTGAGAGGAGAGTGTTTTATGAGTACAGAGGGACAGGAACTTGGTAGTTGAACCACAAAATTGTAAGAGAGGAAAAAATTTTTTTCCAGACCTAAGTATTTTAATGTAATTGGTTTTTTTTTTCTCAGTTTTACCTTTAGTAAAAACTTTAGGTAATACCTGAAATAAACAAGATTGTATTTTCACTTTGCTAATGACACAGCAGAAAAAAATAGGTTGACATATTTTGAACATTCTGGGTACCTTGTCTTCTTTTTACTGATCATCCTGATGGAATTTGTGACTACTTTGATGTATATCTTGCTTCATTGTTATCACATTTATAATTAATCAGATTTTTCACCAAGTTTTTATCAAGCATCCAGTAGGTGGCAGGCTCGGTTTATTTATTGTTAGACTGAGGCATCTGCTGCTTCTCATTTGGAGAATTATAACCTTATGGAAAAACAGTGTTTGGGCTATGGTCCACAGTGTGGGTCTCACTGACTGTGTGTCCATTCGTACTACAGTTATTATTTTTTCCATTATATTATTGAAAGCCAAAATACTGACATGCGTGCTAGGGTTTGGGTTTTGGGTTTGTTTGTTGCTTTTTCAGCTTAACAAGAAGTACATATTCTGCACTCTTCTTAAACTGCCTTGAGAAAGATTGATTTCCTTAGATGATGATGTTATGGATGACACTGCAATTACGTGAACTTTAAGGTAAATGTTTTATTTCTAAAAATAAGAACAAATAAATGCATGACAGCAGCAGGAAGATGTTTCAATAGAAGTAGATACAATAGCTAGTGATACAAAATCAGTACGGGAATGGAAATACAGGGCATATGCTTAAATTTCTTAAACCACTGTAAGTGGGACTTAAAAATGTGAGGGGGAGAAATACTGATTCTCTGCAGCCTTAATGAAAAACTAAAAAAATCCCATTTTACCTGACTTCCATTTTTACTTGTAGCTGAAATTCTGTCTGGAAGATGATTCCTGGAAGCTGCCATGGTAACAAGGATCCTACTTCAAAATGGAACATTTATTGATTTTTTGTGACACTGTTTTTGTTCATTCTATACTGGGATAAAACTGCAACCTGTAGAAAGCTGTCAAGGTCAATTAAGAAATGGGAAAGCAAGAAAATAACCCTCACCTATGGCACTTATTCTTGGGAGTGAAGTAAAGCCTGTGGGGTAGAAAGGCCAAACGCAAGTTCCTGTTCTGTCTGACTTATACTTGGCCTTCAGTTATGCTGGACTGAGTTGATTATGCTTTGTCTCGTGAAATTCCAGACTGTCCCTAACATGCATCACCAGTTGAAAATTTCATTGAAATTGGTATGGGTCTGAAATTAGCGCTTTGGGCTTTTAAACTCTCAAAGCGGTGCTCACTATACTGCTGATTGAAGCTGATCTATCATTTGGAAAGTCATAGTGGAGAACTAAGGAGACAAAAGTCCTCTCTCTCTTTCTACTTTGTTTCTACTTTGTTTATCTCTGAGGTTACTACCAGACCAGGTTTATTCATTTATTCTTTTCAGACAGAAAAACTACCACTAAAAAATAGGAGCTCTTTTATAGGAGTTCTCATTCTGGACCTCTTGAAATTTTGTTTTTCTTTCTTTATATTTACTTTAACTATAGCCTTGTAAACTTGATCATGTGCCAAGTACGTAGAGATTAAAGACATGAGCCAGGTTGCAAATCGATGCTATTCTCTTAAAATAGAACTAATTTACTAAGTATTAAGCTGATGTTTACTGAAGCCTAGTGAGTGAAAATTGCAATAAGCAGTATGGTAGGGCCATGAAAAGACAAGAAGTCAAACTATAATCTCATTAAATAAAAAGAAACTGATGTTATTCCCATATTAAATAAGATCAGAATGGGGCCCCCTATCTTCTGTTAGGGGTTGAGGACTGTTGCGAATTCTGATTTAGGATCCTACCAACTATGCTGATTAGTGGAATGTACCTTGCTCAAAAAAGAGAAGCAGCAATCTGTTTTATTGAGGTAAAAAAGATAATTTGACAGAGTGGAATAAATTCAATGGAATTTAAAAAAAAATTAATAGTGAACCTTTATCAAGGTTCAATAAGTTTGATGGCAAGATTCACTTTACTTATTACTGTATGAAAGAAACATATAAGGGAAAATTGAGTTAGAATCGAGTAATTGAGTTAGAATGTTTCACACAGAGACCAGAGATGCAAAAGACCCTCCCATTGAGTCATGAGGTTCAGAGTGGACCCCTTTGCTTTCCAAACTCCTGATGGAACTTAAGTGCAGCCAGGTCCAATCTTAGTCTCAGAATTGGACAATGCTTTATGTCTAATGGAATTATCTATACAAAGTTTATAAGAGTTAATATTTAATAGCTACATGGATTAGTACAGTTTCATTGCTATTAATTCAGCATGCTATCAGTCACTCACCAAAGATTTGCCATTAGTAAAAGGTCTCTCTGCCTCAAGGAGCAACTTGAGCAACCTCAAGTGAGAGAGGGGAGATCACCACCATGGAGCCACGCTGCCTAGAAGGGAGAGCTCACTTAGGCTGTCGTATTTATGGCACAAAGTGGTTGGCTCGCAGTCAAATTACATGCGATGGGAAAGGTACAACAAAGAACAACCTTCTTTGTTCCTTGATAAATGATTCTTGGGAAAGTCACATGCTATTCACGTGTCAATCGCATGACTGGTGTTCCAAACTCATATGCATCAATGTTCACCGTGTCACTTTACTCCTTTGTGGGTTTTCAGAGAACAGATTAAAACTAGAGGAGTTCTTGGCTCGGCTATGGCTCAGGCCCTTACCTCCTTTGGAAACTGTACCAAACTACTTCTAGGTTGGTTAAGGGGTCAAGTGAATCCATCACATGGGCTAGATCCACCAAGGACCTAGTGTGTTGTAATGTTGAATACCTGAGCACTTAATTTGGACCATAGCAGCATTATAGAAATTAAATCGGAAGCTATCTTCCTACAGAATTTAAATAGACTCAGAAGATCCCCAGCGGGCTCAAAACAGGCAGCATTAAGTCAACATGCACAGTAGGTACACGCCCACCAGACACTTAAGAGAGGATAAATTTAAAATTCCAGCATGCAGGAGTATCATGAAAGCTGCATGGGAATGCCTCTGCACTCTTCGGAGTCCCAACCACATGTCTTGCACCTTTTCCTGTAAAGTATGGTGTGGTGCAGTCAGGCTGCTCTTCTGTTTTACGTAATCACTCAGTGTTTACAGCAGAAGTTGCTTCAAGCAAAATACAGAAATTATATGAGCAGCAGGAAGAAGAGCCTGGAGATTCCCTTGTCATATTCTTTTGTTTTCTTATCTCTTGCCTCTTTCTATCTCATTAATAATTATTTCTTTTCTGTACAGTAAAATAGTTTCCCAAGAGCTGTAAATATCATTTCTATCAGCCACCACAACTCCCACTTAACCTGCAGAAGGATTTCTCCTAGGGGCTGCGAAAGCAGAACTCAAATTCCTTTATATCTGCAGATGTAGTCACACAACACTTTGGATACACATAACGTTCATATAAAACAAGACTATGCTATTAAAAAGAAATTAGCAAAGAGAAGAAAATCTGTTAAGGCTGGATGGTTTACTTGGTATGTTCCTGTGTGGGTATCAAGCCAAGGCCAACAAGAGACCTGGGGTCGAGAAGACATTCGCTACCCCTGCATTTATGAATAAAACAATGCTGTGAAATGCTCCCAGTCAGCTACGTGGAGGGTCAAACTGTTAAAACAATTCCTATCACAGCTGTGGCCTGGGCAGACTGGTGGTGCCCAGAAATATCCCCATGCATAGCTCAGGAATGTGAGCATTGGCCCAAAATGTAGCTTTCCTACCTCCATGGGGCTTTGGATCCTAAGAAGGTTTATGAGCTTCAACATGAGCTATAGGCTGCTCTGTGCTGGTTCATCACAGCATCTGGAAATGTTCCTGGGTGTGTTGAGTTCCCTAGCCTAGAGTGAAACATATTTCCTAGCTCTCACTCAGGCCAGACCATGAGGTGGGCTGGGCACCTCTCAAAGCTGTTAGGTCTGCTGTTGTCCTGGGGACTCACGGCTGCAGGCTGCCAGGCAGCCACATTTCATACGGCTGTGTTTGTGGCACCCCTGCACCAGCACAATTGGCAGCTGAGTAGGACTTTTAAGTGCTGTGATATTTGATTGAGTGGCGTAGGGTTGACTTTTCTCTGGCTTTATGGTTCTAGGTCCTTTACTGGGCCTGACACCCAGCATTTGTGACTCCCATTTGGCTGGGGGACTTAGGCCGTGGCCACAGCACACAGCAAAGTCTCAGCCCTGTTTTTCCAACAAAATGTCTCCATCATTCCTTCTGCTACTGTTTTCCTTGAGAGGAAAGGAGGGAAGACAAAACAGAGGCTCAGAGAGTGCAGCTACTCAGCCATGGGGGGTAAAGCTCAGAAGCCCTTGCCTTCCCTGGAGGAAGCTCCTTTCATTGTCAGCAGATGGGAAGGGGAAGCTAGGGGTGGAGACAGGCTGCCGAGGGCTGCTTTGATGTTGGCCTATTTGTTTGCTTTCTGCTTCCTGGACCCCTGCCCGAGGGGCTGGGACTGTCATCTGTCGAAGAAACACAACAGGATGGCCGTCAGCAGCCCACAGACAAGGCGGCAGCAGATGTCGACGATAGGAATGCGTGGCATCAGCTTAAGCCAAACCAGGGAAAACCTGAAAGGATGAGATCAGTGAATGAAACAGAGAGATAGGGAACTGTAGTGAGTAGGTGCCTGTGGTGAGACAGTGATGGCCATTCAGATGGGGAAGGCACAGGTGGAGATATTTGGGAAGCTATGAGGAAGAACCTTCCACAGATTTGTCTGAAAGTCACTGATTTTCAGTCCTGACACAGGTCATGTTCACCTGTTTATAACTAAGGACATCACATGGTAACAGGGTATGGCCTTACAAGCCTTCAGTCAGCAGAAGGCCAGTGGGCGCTAAGTAGTGTGTCTTTGAGGCCATGCTTGCCTATCTGGTGGGCTCCATGTAGGTACCAGTTCACTTTGGCTATGTCAGGAAAACCAGAAGCCACGACAACTTTTTAGGATCTCTGCAACATGGCATGGGGCAGACCTGTAGCTCCTGAAATATTTTCAGACATTTTCAGGTTTTTTTATCCCTTAACCTGTTTATTGTTATCATTTCAGGGCTGAGAAAAGGTCATGACCAAGATAATCTCTCATTAACAGGTAAGAAAGTAGCTACTGCATGTGGATGTAGTGAGGTTATTTTCAGATTCACTGTGATACCACACAGCCGCTCTAATAAAAGAGAAGGCAAATTAGCTCCCAAATTAGTCTGTCAGAATTGCCATCAAGTGATTAATCTTGAAAATGGTTACCCAGGTCAACCAAGACATTACATAGGATGGAAAGCTACAAAATGTCAGTCTGTATCTCATAGTAGCAATGGGACACCCTGGACTTAACTAGTCATTTATGACTTGCCAGTAAACACCTGAATGCAGTGACCCTGCTTATACTGTGGCAGATACTTACTGGAAGTACAAGAACCACATTTTGGGTCAACTCCAGAGTGAGTTATAAATAATGGCAGCTTTAACTGTGGTTTTCTATTAACAGTTAGAGATATTTTCCTCCACAAATGGTAAATCTTGTCACTGTAGTTAGTTATATGTTTGTTACTCAGATGACATAGCCAGCACTGTAAGATAAAGGTAGGCAATATGCAAAGTAATAACAAATAAGTCTAGTGCAGTGTAAAAGCATTGATCTCCTGTAAAAAATGTTACTGATGTGTCTTCTGCCAGCAATACTTCCTCTGAGGGAACTCAGGGAGATGTACACGTAAATAAACTGCACTGGTCAAACCACTGTATACTTGCCCTTTCTGCTATCAGTGTTCCCTTGTCTTGTTTTGAATGTAGGCAGATGTGCTAAACAGTGTGTTTTTGGAGGGGCTTCTGGACTTTCAGGGAGCAAATATCAGGTTTGATCCCATCAGAGAGGAAAGCTGTATGTATCATCTCAGAAATTCAAATGAAAATTCTGATATTGCATATCTGATACCTGAGCTACTGAAAGTACATGACTGCATTGCTCTAAACACTGCAAGAAGACTTAAATTACAGAACTGAAATGAAAGCCACTTCTGTTGCATGAAAATAACGTTTCTCCGAGGGGAAATGAGAAAGAGAACACCAGAGGGCACTCTTTCGTTTTGTTAAGGACCTGGTTGTTCTGTCAAAACGGGGAGTTACTTGAGATACTCATTCTCTTTCCTTCTTTGGTTACTACATGGTTCTTAGAGTGAGCTTGTCTACTTTAAGAGAGAAATAAAATTAAATGGCTATTTTTCTCTGCATGTAATTCAACATTGCAATAATTAGTGACATATATAGCATTAAGCATTAGGACCAATCCTATGGTACTTCTCAAGCAAAACACTGGTGAGCAACTGGACCTTTGCACTCAGGTGTCTCTCACATTCAAGTCTCAGAGGCCTTTTATTGGGACCTGAAGGTCCAGGCTATTGATCACACTTTGCAGGCATTTGAGAAATGAATATTTCTTGTTTACAGCTCACTATGAAATGATTAAATATAAGGCTATTAGTAAGATGATGCAGTAGGCAATAAGATTGAGAACATCATATATGCACATGCTGGAGCTATGCATTTATAACAATGTTTTTGGTTATACTGTTTTTACATGGCAATCAAGAATACAGGACTTAAAATTAACAGGAACTCTGGATACCACATGTAGATGCTTGATGGGGAACACTTACTGTGGCTTCTATTGTTCTGAAGAATTCAGAGGGTAAAATGACAAAATCTGTAGAATGGGATGGAAGACGCAAGGAAACAGATTTTGGGAGGAGGAAATTCACTTGCCCTTTATTGTTGGTCATAAGGCCATTTAGTATGGTAAAAAGCACAAAACACGCGTATCAATCATATCTGTTGTCAGCAGTGCATTTTGTTCATTATATAATGATTGCAAGATCAGGCTCATTGAACACAGCAAAAAAGATATTTACAAAGTTTTAATGACTGTGTTTACACACAAGTGACAGGCAAATTAGATGCAGCCTAACCCCAATAACTTACTTGAAGTACATCCAAATTAATTTATTAACCTCTAACCATGACTTTGTAAATCATACCATCATTTTTAAACAATTGAAAAAATTAAAATTTCTAGTACAGGGACTGGAGCTGAACCAGACAGTATCTGCATCTACAAAATGAGTAATTGCATACACAAACAAGGTTTGTGAATTACAGTTACCCATTCTTCATAGTCAGCTAGCACGAATGCATAGATCCAACTTGAGGTCACAAGACTGATGTCTCCAAAGTTTGATGGAAAATTAGAGACGTGAACAAGTTTGAATGAACAAGCACCAATGCAGATCACCCTATAAACCTCAAACCAACCCAAATGAGAAAACAGATGGTGAGAAAAGATAAAACTTATTATTTTTGTTTTGAATAAACATTTCACAACAAAACAAAGCACAAGCCCCAGAACTCTTGTATTTTTGTGTTTGGCCAAAGTTAAAATAGAAGCAACAGAACAGTGGGGGAAAAAATCTTGTTTTTCAGAATAACTGGACTGGACAGGCTCTGCTTCTGGGCTCAAGCTGTTAAAAAATGTCACACTGAGTGACTTCAGTTGAGTCTTACAGGAGAAGGACCAGTGTGTTGTCTGCTATTCTGACTTCAGCTTTAGAAGTTTTAGTGTGGCTTTTGTCACCACAGTGCACTGAGTTTTATATGTGACTGAGAATCCTGGCTGCATGGATACTGTATGTTCCAGCTGTGTCCTTAAAATGGCACACATGCCCTAATTGACCATCTGGACCCTAGTCTTGTTTTCCACAGTCTGTCCACAGAATTCTGTCTGCCTGAATAAATTTTTGACCTCCAAATGTAAGTTAATACTGAGGGCACCTTTAATAGCCTCCCTTTGCCTGTATTGTGACCTACCAGCATGCTTGAAGAAGTGTTATATTTTCTGTCTACACAGACATTAAGGAGGCCTTGTAGTTATATTATCTCATCTGTGGTTATTCAGCTGCAGAAAATCCCCTTTTCCATGATACAGTCGGAGCCCAATTTACCACATTCGAATTAACTCACTCTGTTAGTATTAGTTTTCATGTGGTCCATTGCTTTTACCTGTAGTGGGGTTTTTTGCATCTAGAGCCAAGTGGTTAGCCAAAGCTCAGGATCTTACAGGTTTAGGAAAAATTATAATGATGTTTATGTACAAACAAGTTATACATAACCCCATTTCCCTAAACACAGTAAAAATGAAAAGCAGGTAGATTTTTTTCTCCAGGTATGTGGAAGTCACATAATATCAAAAGTTTTTCCAGAAGTCCTATGCTGAAGACTTTCTCCGCTTCCTCTCAGGATGACACTTTTGATCTCTTTGCCACTGCACTGGGGCTCTGCAACTCAAAGCCCATTCTTGGTCTTTCACACACTGTCCCTTAAACTTTGGTTCTGACCTGATCTGTTTTTCTTTATGTTGAACTTTCCCAGGATTCATCAGGGTGTCTCTATTAACAATTTTTACCTCACTTGAGTTCTGCGAACTTCTGTGTGGATCCAAGACAAAGCCAATGGCAGCTATGAACGTTGTTCAGCGCTGCAGTTCAATTTTCTGTCATAAACTAGGCATTAAAGAAAGGAGGGATTCAAAAGGATATAGAAAGGGCAAATGTAGTTTTGAAGTCATCTCCTGGACAACTAGGATGACTCACTGTGAGTGCTGTGCTTTTTTAAAGCTGTATACTGCCTTATTCTCTTTGTAAGGTACTAGAAATTCAAATGTAGTAGAAGCTGACATTTCATAAAATATTCTGTCTTGTTCTTTCCTGTTCTTACAGTGGTTATACTAGATATGGCACTATTTCAAGTTTTTTCATTCTACACACTCTCCTGGCATTATATTTCCCCATGAGTTGACCCAAGTGAATGGGAAGTGGTTCTTTCTCCAGATTTTTCTGCATTGTAGGTACAGTCTCTGAAAACAATGAGCAAGAAACAATATTAACTTCACTTCCTGTTCTGTGTTTTGTTTTTCTTGTTGAAATTGACAGTATAGCTGTGCATACTGTTTGCACTTTTTTGGCTGCTTCCCTTAGAAACTGCAATGATATTCATTTCGCTTCACTGAAAAGCCATGACACAGCAGATTTCCTGCACAACAAATTAGGCTCATGTTCTAGAAATAATAGTCTGAGAACAAATCGCTACCTCTTACACTCTTTGCTGTTTTCTGCAGTACTGGTAAAAACTGGTGTGTCTACATCTCATAAAATTCACCTTTGTTCTGAAAGCCTGCAGGATCCTTAAGAAACAATCATGTCCTGCAGCAGAGATTTAGAGACTTAAGAGATGCTTAGACCTCATACTGGTCCTATGCATAGGATGCATATTACATCCAGTGTCAGATTTTTTTACAGTAGAACCTAGTCTTAATAATTGATCTTTCAGACTGATTAAAAGCTCCTGCTCCACTTCAGCTCCACATCCTCAGAAAGCTTTTATGTCATCATTGTTTCATATACTAAAAAGCGGGTGAGATAGTTCCTTAGGTAACCACAGTATTGTATCTCTGTTGTAACTTTAGGGGACTGTAGCATCACCGTCAGTGGTGTCCTTTTTTCTGGTTCCAATCTGGAATGAAGTGCCTGTTTGAGATATAGGACTTCAAAGTGGTTCAGGGGCTCACTTCTGCCCTGAGGGATGGATTTAGGTTTTTTTCTTTGTGAAAGAGTAGTTGCTATGGCCACGTCTGGATTTTCAATTCTTTTGAAGCTGAATTTCAGTGGTACAGTATCACACAATATACTTATTCTGGCTTAGCCAAGTCAAGTATTTAAAAAAAAAAACCCCACACTTTTTTGCTATGCTACTCGTTGCATGTCTTCCTGTTTTCACAACTGCAATAGATCTGAAAAAGAGAAATCTTCTTTTTGTTAGATAGAATGACCAGCATGTGGCTATACTGGTATTGATGCTGAGACCTGGTACATTAGAGATAAGAATTGCCTCCAGGTATGATAACAATAAAATCTTTCTCTGATGGTAAGGTAATGAGTTCATATTTACATAGGGAAAATCAGATACTGAAACGGAATACTGAGTGAAATCTAATTCCAATCTAACTCTCATGATTACTTTTTTTTTATTGGTCCCATATCTTAATATAAGCAAAGTGTTTTGTTCTTTTCCATGTGGTAAGATTATTATGATTGCTATTTCAATCATCAGTCATTTAGTGTTTATTGTACAGAAGTAAGTCATGAAAAATTAAGAATCTGAGCAAAAATGTTTTCAAAATATTTGGGAATTGGGCAAGCTTTTTGAAGTTCAGATAAGGTGTCCAGAAATGTCTTGTTCTATCCAGTTCACCTTCAGTGCCAAGACCTGAAAAAGCGCAGATTCTGTTGTTCTTTCTGCTTCATCCATTTATATATCACGTAGAACATTTTTTCATAGGAAGTAGTATCCAATCATTCCTGCAGTTACTAAACAGCTGCCAAATTTTGGCCTGAACTTCTGGGTGTCTGTATTACACTCATTTATCAAGTCATGACCCCTCCAGATGAAATTATCAAAAATGTAATTAAATATGTTATTTCAAAACATTAAAATTGATATTATAAGGTCCTTTCAAGACCCAAGTTCAGGCTTCTGTTATTTTTATCATGTAGCAACCAAAACCTCCTCTGTTGCTACATATTTTACAATAGTCTACAAAGAAGAAGCCCAGCACCCCTCACCTCAGACATTATGTTATTTGTGCCCTAGGAAACATATGTCCTCAAATCCAAGTTCTGAAAGTCAAATAAAGGAGAAATTGACCTTATTATTTTGTCTGGACAATTATGTTAAATCCAGTGACACTTCCCACTGAAACCAAAAGATAGCTTTTGATATGTCTCTACATGTTAAAAATATTTATTATCAGATTTTAATGTATTAATAAACCATGTAATATGAGTATCACAAACATCAAAATTTTGTGAACTTAAAGCTGGGAGGAACCTTGAGAAATTGCATAATGCAAAACCCTGCCTTTTTTGTGTGATCTATATGGCTGGGGTATCAGCATAATACTTTCTAATCTTTAATACAGTCCTCAAACATACCCATACAGGTGAGGGGAATACAGCAAGTCCTGTTCACACAGGAGATGTAGGCAGCACTTTGGAATGAGTTTCCTGTAGTCACAGATGTCTGAGACAAAGGAGGGATCAAACAACAGACTTCCCTAGTCCCTGCCTAACTTTCCTACCACCAAATCACTCTCCCTCTTAGTGCAGATGTGACAGAAAATTTGAAATACAGCCTCTCACCACCCTGCTGAGTGTGTTACGTGGCATCAGATTCATATAAATATGTGATACAGAAATAGGACAGATTTTGATTCGCTAGTTCTGCCTGTCCTTACTACTCTAGTACCCTAATGTTGTAGTTTGGGACTTTTACTCTAGGCAGATATCACAATAGATTTGATAACCCCCTCTCACCTTGATAGATCCACTTTTTAGTAGACATTGACCCACCAAACAGAGAACACAATGAGACTACATAATGAAAGATAAACATCTTGAAAGCTCTCTTCTTCATCTGCTCAGAATCGCAAGTTGGCTGTCACCAAGATGGACCAGTTAAGGCAGCTGATTTTGTTGTGAGGAATATTTCTCACCCCTGCCTCAGCCAAGATCGTCCAATAAGCTTCCATAAATTAAAATAGTCATTGGTGGTCATCAGTTAGGCGTGCACCCACTTAAGAGTTACATCTGAAGACAAAGGTCTGTGCATTCCCAACAACAGCGCATATCAGCTCGAGCTGTCAAACATGGAAATGCTGCATAATACATTAAAAAAATGGGTCCTAGATAACTCTAACTTGGCATTTGAAATTATTGAGTAGTTCTGACCTTACTCTACACCAGTCCCATTTCCTTGTTTGTGAAGCAGGGGCAATATATGCCTTAGGGAACTTCTGAAGATACACTAAATAGTATTTGTAAAGTAATTGTGTGTTTTAGAGTTATAAGCACATAGAAAAGCCTAAGAGAACATAAATAATAGACACAGTGGGAAATAAAACCACTGCTGAAATAGCTGCTAAGTAAATGAGAACTGCCTGTTCCTTGCACTGGATGGAAAAAATGCTGTGCAGTCACGAAATTAAAAATTATATTATAATACATATATTAAAGGACACTGAACTAAGGTGTTTTCTCCCATCTTTCAGTTTTTTTGCTTTTTTACTTCATACTGTTTTTTTAACATTACCTTGCAGTTTGCACCACAATGAAATGACCTTTAGTTTCATTTGTACAATGAATTGCATGATTATGTCATGCAGCAAAAGAATTTTACAGTCATTCATACTGAATCATGGGATTAATCACAGGAAGAAAAGCCCTAAGTGAATTATACAGATCATATCAACTAAATGTTAATAAAACCATTCCACTACAGCACTCTTCACTCCCTGTACAGCACACTGCATACACTGTTTTTAAACTCTTGAGCAAATGTGGTAATTTCTAAAGAACTATTTTTCAATCCCCTTCTTACAAAACCAGGATTAGTTTTTCCTGTTTTGTCTAGTAAGATATTAAGCCTTAGGTGCTGTGGTTTCAGCTGTAAGAACAATATGGGTGACTGGCATATGATCTAGTCTGTGGCCTGGAGGAAAGCATCCAAAGCTTCACCTTAATTATAAAGGTATCCCTGGGATGGACGCACCTAAATGTGTTGCTAGGAATTAGATCGAAATGCCATGTGTCTTATCCTGCAGTAAATCAAAGCGTTCTCTGGTTGTTTATCTACTTTATTATATACTTAGTACAGGTAAGCATACATACAAAGTATATTATACCTTATACAGGGACTTAGGAATTCAAAGATACACAGATTACTACGTCCAGCAACCACATCCTCAGGCACAGGATGGCACCATGTACCCATCGTGGCACCATGTACCCATCTTGAACTCTTTTAAGTGTCACAGTGGCTTTGCACCATCTCTAGCCCAGCTGCTCCCTCAGCCTCTCCAGCTTCTGCAGCAGATCAGCAGGTCTCCCAGCACTCCCCAAGGTTTGCTCTACAGCACAATAGCCAAACACAACTAAATTCATTCCAGTTAATGTATGCCCCCAGGTGCCCTAAGATTACTCAGATTCAAACAAGTCATTGTTATCCTTGGAAAGCAATAGGTGGTGTTTAGGCTACAACTTTAAACCAGTTTGAAAATAATTGACAGCACCTGGGTTAGCCGAGGCAGAACTAGGCAGAGTTCAGCTTCATGGGCAAACAAGAACCATTTTACTTTTATGCCTAGTCAGAACTAGAGGTTAAGACAGTAGCTTGATGCAACACAAGGAAAATTGTCATTCTGTCACCTGCAACTCATGAATGCTGCAAGGTTCAGATTGGTGCTGTGCTTTGCCCCTTCTCACTGTCTGTCTGTATCCTCAGGTTTACAGTTACCATCATCAGGGTATTAAAGCTCTGCAGGCATCATCTACATCTGTCTGCACCTGGCAGATCCTGCATTCTCCCCCTCATATAAATCCTACTGCTGAAAAGTTGGTTTATACATTCCATGCACTCAGGGTTAATCTTACAGTCTTAAAAAACTCTTGGCTCATAAGCTATATAAAGGGGAAATTAAAAATGAGAGGGGGGGGAACAGACAACAATTAAACACACTAAAATTAATTAGGTTTTTTGAAATGTGCTGGTGACCTGAAGAGAAACATGCCTGTTTCTAAACTCTTTCAGTACTTTCATATGAGATACATTTTTCAATTTCTCTGCTTTGTATCTTGTGGTCATTTTTGTCTTGAGTAAAGTCCCAGAGATATACCAGTTTATTCCAGATAAGCATCCGTAAGATTACTTGCTTATCTGAACCTTGTCCAGAGCTCTTTGTTTGAGAAATCAAACCATAAATCAACTTCCTTGTGGTATTCCTAGGAATTATTTATTGTTGGCTAGGCTGGAGACACTGTAAGACAGTCTTTCTTGTGGTATTTTGGGACTTCAGATTATAGCAAGATTAACGCAGGCTCCCAAAACAGATATGGACACACACACAAAATAAACAAAAAGGACCTACCACAAATCTCAAAGTGCTGTACTACTTGTGAAATGATCACTGTCAGAAAGAATGAGCTAAATCCACTTCCCTCTCCTGGTGTAAATCAGGATTAATGCATTTACATTCAATGGAGCTATTTTGAATAATTTAACATGATATCATAGGAAAAAATCTTCAACTAAAAACATAGGTTGTGTCATCTCTGCTGACATCACTGTCTGAGGGAAGTTTCATGACAACGGTATAACTAAGTTTATTTTCTTTTAAAGAAAAAAACAAAAAAGCTGAATCCAGAAGTTCCCATCTCCTGTGTCTCAAAACAGTCTGCAAATCATCTGCATCGACTTTGAGGTCATTCAAAGTCAAAGATTATGCTAAAATGCAATAGCTTTTTCCAAGGTAATTGCATGCTATCCTAGACTGAAGCATTACCACTCCAAACACTCTATGCATGAGAAGAACATTTCCACACAGAGCATTTGACTGGACAACTGTTTTCCTTTAGCGGTGGAAGTTGATTTGTAGTGGCTTGTACTGTGCATGTTTTGAGTGTCCACAAAATTCTCTAGTTGATTATGATGTATTTATTTGTGTGGGGTAATGTGAGATTATATGCTTTCTGTTGTGGAAGGTGGTGAGCTAGTGGCTGTGCAGAGTCTCCAAAGCCTACTCTTTGTTTCTAGCTCTGTTTTTTCAGAAAACAGCATGATGCACTCTGGAAATAGTGATTGCAGGGAAAGCAGTAGCAGGCATAAAGAATCAAGAGGGTCCTTTGTGTGGCTTACTCACTAGACTTCTATTTTAAAATCATAAGTTTACTGGCCTGGTACCGAATGGGTTGTTCACAAATGACCCAATGCTTCTTATAAAAAGCAAAAGCGACAGGGAAGTCAGCTCAGATGGGAATAGTGGGAAGCCAGTTATTTCTGTCAACAGCCTCGTCACATCCTAGCCATAGACAGCTGGGTCTGCTTCAGGAAAAGTACACTAGGATTGAGCTATGGTCAAGAAGGGCTGGAGAAGGGGCATGGACCATGCTCCACACTCCAGTCAACAGCTGTACTAATTATGTGATGCATGAGCTAGAGTAACAAGCAAACAAAGACAGAAAAAAAAAAGAAACAATCTAATGAAACAGTGAGATGGAGAGGAGAAGTGAGAAGATACTGGAGGGTGGGAAGACAATGCAGGAGAAATATAAAGGCTTTGGATTTGTCTTCCTCTGATTGCTTAAGCACTCCTTGAGCAAGAGAAGAGCTGTCTCAGATGCCAGCAAGGGTCTGTGGCAGGGAAGTGTGTTTGTGGCTAAGGAGTCCCAAGCTGTCAATGTGAGACTGCTTGACCAGTTGGGTGTCCCTAATGTGCATGGTCAAGAAAAACTAAGGGTATGGGAATATTCTTCAGAGAAAGCAGAAGATGCAGATCTGTGTGAGATTCATGGGGAGAGGAAGAGGTGAAGAAAGCAAAGGAAACAAGAGCTGCTGAAGAGCCTGAAATGGGGCACACCTGCTACACTCTGCTAACTGAATTTATGGGGCTTGCATGATACAGCCAGATTACCCTCTGCTTTGAAAGCAAGAAAGTTAAACACCGTGCCCTTTCAGATGTACTGAAAACTTCCAACTGCAAATTTCAGGCAAACGCATATGAAGTTCCTGAGCTGACAGGCAGCCTGAATCGCAGAAGGCTCACAAGTCATTAGACCCCCAGTAAACTCCCTAAAGTGCCACAGAAATAGCTCTTCAATATCAGAGTTAATTTCCACTGTGAAGAAAAAGACAAAGGGTGAGTTTCAACACAATGAGTGATGATGCTTGCAGTTTGGACACCTCCATCACAACTAGCAATTCTGTATTCCTGTTACAGTCAATGAAATCCTGGTCAGTTAAGTTGAGTCCTGATTCATCCAAACCTCAGTCAGACATCTTAAAGATCCCTGATGAATCACACCCTTGAAATACCCGTTTCTTTCCACTATGTGTGAAATGAATTGAGGGTCACTAATTCAGAGAAGAGCTACACCCAAAAAGTCAAGTAAAAAGGATGAAAAAAGAGAAGAGGATAAGGAAAATGAAAGTTGGAAATCCAAGGGTCCCTTGTGTTGCAATGATGTACCTAATGAAGAGCAGAACCCCCAATTTTATTACCATAAGAAGGCCAATTCTGTTGTGGATGGAGAGGGACAGGGAGTTCCCACATTAATTCAGTTCCCACAACTAAAAATGGAATTTGGCTTGTTGCATCAAAGTTTGTCAGCATGAGACTCCAAAATCCTTAGGAGTTTTAAGGTTTAACACCATATTCAATTCTGATTTTGCCAGTTGTTGTGCTGTTTTATCTTCACAAATCCATATGCTCCACTGTTTCACAAAGGATAGAATTTTCCAAGCATAAGTATCTTCAGCTGTTAAATCCCAAGGAATCCAAGTTCAACTACAAGGCAGACAGGCTACAAAAAAAAAAATAAAAAAAGAAAAAAAAGGAAGAAGGTTTTTTTTTCACAAATGTCTTACCTTCAAAAATACCTAAGCTTTTCCAGAAGCAGTAAGCTGGGAAGGAAATAGAACATCTGAGGATTTCCTGTGATGTTACAACACCCTGGGAAAAATATTTACAGGGATGGGAATTTGAAGGCATGTGGGGTTCAGTTACTTGTACGACAATATCCAGAATACTCCAGTTTCCCAGTGTGGTGCTGTTACATTAAACATACCCTTTTTTAAAATGGTAATGTACATTTATGGTGTTTCACTGAGCAGATATATATTCAGAAAACAGTGGATATGAAGATGTTCTATGTTAGTCTTATAAAAACTGAGAAGTAATATTCCTCAGATTGAGAAGACAGCCTCACTCCTTGAGTGTTCCCCATAGAGAAAGTCCTTTCTTAACCATTTGGAAAGGAGTATTAGCTGTCCTATGTATAAAAGACCCCTGAGAGCCAATCAGGAAGTTGAAGTTACCTTTATCGAGGAGAAAGTGCATTTGGAGCACCAAAATATTCCTCCCTCTGTTAGTAATCCCAAGATTACCTGGAGGAGGCAATGCAGTGTTGCACCTCTCCCATCTTCCATCTGGGTGGCGAATGTACTTTCCTTTAAAAGCAAGGCTTTGTCGACAAGGAAAGGGAGCACCTAGCCTCCAGTGACGTGAAGGCTGCAAAAGAGGTTATTCACAAGCTAATGAACAACATCAACTTTGGCAAGGTCTCTCCTGCATAGTTGTCTCTTTTCAGTTTTAAAGTGGCTTTCAGTCCTTACTTAGGCGCAGCATTTATGGATGCAATGCACCTTTTGCTGAACTGAGCTGAACAATATAATTAATGACTCCCACAAAGTAATCTTTACAGGTGTTATCATAAAAAAACCAACCAAACAAACAAAAAAAAAAACCAAAAAAAAAAATCCAAAAAACAACAACAAAAAAACCCAACCAAACTAAAAACAAACAAACAAAAAAAAAAACAGCCCCAAACAACACTCTCCCATTTCCTGGCAGAAAATTTCACCACCTTAACTACCTTTTTTCTTTTACTGATTTTATGGTATGTGACAGATATAGAAAAGAAGATAAAACATGGCCAGGAGCTGCCAGCAAGCAAAGAAACCAACTTCAAGACAAGATGTGTCCCCAGGGAATGTGGGTAGTCTTTTGTTTCCCCTCCTAATGCAGATACAAGTCCTAAGTTCACATTTTTGTCAGTGGTTTTGCTATCTCCACCATGCAACCCCTTCAAACATTAAATATGATTGAGATACAGGTTTTCCATTAATTTTAACTAACTAGAAAAAGAAGATGGAAATATACAATTCCTGTCCCTTCCCTCAGTTGTCAAACATCATTGAATTTATTCAGATACACTGATTGTGTACAGGAGACCAAGTGATACTCATTTGCCTTATGAATTCTGTCTCCTGCCAACTAAGATTTAGCATAGTTTACTAATTCTATATGATTTGGGACTTTCTCAAATTTTTAGCTATCTTTATGTTTTAGAATGTGTTGTTTGTGAACCAACCAGAATGCAAATATAAAAGAGAAAAAATTCACTGTCTGTATTTATTTTATTAAGACGGATTGAGTTTGCTTTTTAAAAATGGATTTCCTAGGTTTTTATTTTGATGTAGTAATGCATTTCTTCCTGTTTTCCAACTGGGTTCCTAAGGATTGTTAATGTTGCTATTGGTCCTTTCACCAGAGGATTCGCAAAGGCTCACCCATTATTACCTTATAAACCAAAAAATATGCAGAGACATGAGGAGAAACTCTGCAGGACACAGCAACCTGTCCACCCTGTAGATGAAGCAGAAGTCCTTAGGAAGAGTCAGAACAACTTGAGTTTTTTGCAAGAACTGAGAAGTCCTGCACCTGAACTAATATAGGCCATATTGCAGAATGCAAAGGACTGTGATATCTGTGCATAAGTGCAGGAAGGACCATCGATGGCTTTATTTGATATGTTCTTTTTAGAAAGCTCTGGAAGCCATTTGGTGTCAGTAAAGTGCTTGTTGAGTCACTAGTGGAGGACTTCCCTTCTGCAAGTCTCCTCTGTACAAATATGAGAAGCAAAAAAGAAACAGACAATTTGAAATTGCATGTATATACTCATTTTGAAGTGTCTGTTCAGGCAGCTTACAAGACTGAAATATAGAAAGCGCGTGTGGGCCAGGAGTGGGCAATCCATTTTTCCTTCCCTCGGGGGGGGAGTGGCAACCGCTGTTTCTTGGCATTCGCTCAGCCCTCCTGCTTTGGCATAATCAGGAGCTGGAAATGTACCGTGACTAAGTCTCTTTTATACCAAATCCAAACATTCTTGTCAACGCCAGGATTCAATTTGCATTTTCAATGCCAAAGGTCAGCAGACTAACTCTACCCTCTGTATATTAAGTCAATCCCATGGATGAAGGGAAAGACCTATTCAGCTTAATTTAGATTACCAAGGGACAATTCTGAGACTTGCTACATAAATTATAGTGAAAAAAAATCACAGAATATGGGGAAAACTGTCCTTTTGGTCTGTGTTTTTGAAGAAAGGTCTGTTGTGTTAGCAACAGTCAGAAAAAGTGAATTTTGCCTTCAGACATGACTTGAGCCCATTCTCAGCTGTTTTTAAATGGAAATTCTACAGTAACTCCCCCACATACCTTCACCACCACTCAAGAGCGGAAAGTGCAACCATTGTAGGATGGAGGAATTCAAAGGCAGTGTGGCCAGAGGAGAAGGTAGGGAATCAGATTGCTAGCATAGTCATGGAGGTATTTCCTCAGAAAAGTAAAGGCAAGCTACAAAGATTCATAAGACTTTAATAGACCAGGTTGTCAGAGAGCTGGGAGAATCTCTTGATTGCATTACCTGCTGACCTCAACTCTACCCTCAGTTTCACACTTGGCAGACATTTCACCTCTCTCCCCATCAATTGTCTGTCTCTCTGATGCATTTTATGCTTTCTTGGCTCACTCTTCATCTTTGCTATCTTTGCTCCTGAATTTACCCTGTCCAGCATCTAACCATGACTTTGACATCTTATGCACTTGTAGCTCTTTTCTTTCCAGACAAGCTTCCTTCTTTCATATTCACTGTCATACTCTTTGCTGTCATGGGCTGACTGACCCTTCTCCCTTCTGTTCATTCATTTCCCCCTCTCCAGTATTTTGACAGTTTGTTTAAAGGCCAGGCAGACATTTTCTATAAAAAAAATCTGTCCTTTGTTCCCTTTTCCCTGCTTTCTGTTAATCATGTGAGTTCCAAAGCATCTCATACACCTATCAGCTGTCTCTGTTTGTCTGCCAATTTTTTTATACTCTCATTTTTCCTTTGTCTTACAAATTCTTTCCTTTCACATTCCAGCATGTTTCATGATCCTCCTCAACACCTAAGGAAATACTCCTTTTGTCCACTTTCTTTTTCCCGAACCAACAAGTTAATCCTTAAATAACCTCTTACTTTCTGAAAATATTTCTCTTTTTTTTGGTGCATACTCCATGATTTCTCTGTCCTCTTTACTTCTGACAATGTCCTGATTTTACTAAGCTTTCCTCAACTTTGTATTTCTTAAGGAGAATTTTTCCTTGAGAAAATACTCCTTTTCTGTTTTGCTGACCTTACATTCAGCACTAAATTTCCTGTGCTCTTTAATATAGATTTGAGGTGAGTTTCCTTCATCTGGTGGCTGCTGCTGTCATGTGGCATCAGGATATTATGCTATTTAATGCAGAGCAAGGCTGTAGGAATGCTAAGGGTGCAACATTATAAAGAAGTGACTTTGAAGGGACGCCCACTAGTAGCATTATGCGGGTGTGCACACTTTTGAATCACTGGGTTACTATTTAGCATGCCTGCACAGATTAAGTGGGCAGGGTAAAAGAGGCAGCTAAGTCTTCCCTCCTTGTGGGGCAGTGTTACTGTACTACTCAGGTGCACTTAGAGCCTTGCAAAGTCCCCAGTCAGGCATTTGCTCCTTCTGACAGAGGTCGACCCATCTGCTGAGGGTGTACATCACCAGCCAGCTGAATGGCAACAGGAGGTCCAAGGCTAGATTCGCATTGTCTGTTTGATGCAGGGTTAAGACTGGGTTGTTAGAGCTGTACTCCATTGAGAGGTAATAAATTCCACTCCTCTCCACTGCTGCAACAACTGAGCAGCTACCCCTCCACTCCATCAAACATGGTAACACATCACAAGCTTCAACAGTTCATTCTCTTCCACCTCATGCTTTTCTCCTCCATCTTCGTAGAGAGGATTAGACAATGAACTTCCTTTCTGAACAGTTTGGTTTTTTTTTCTAGAGGAGTGGAGACGAATGGCAAGGAGAACTGGATATGAAATTAATTGGAAGTTTGGCTAAAATCTGTAAATTTTTTTTCATAGGAATAAATAGAGATAGAGGATTGGTACTGTATATTTAATTTTCTAACTTTGACCATTTAAAATTGGAAATCTGACACAACTGCAAATGTGTTACAAGAGTTAAGACTACACAGCAAACACTGCTCTGCTGTAGTTCAGCAAACTCTATCACGTTCAGTTGTGTTTACAAGGTGGCTCTACTACTTGACTCTGAACAGCTCTGCTTTAAGACTATGATTTTCTTATAGTAATGGATTTCCATATGCATTTAAAAAAAAAAGTGAGAAGAAAGAAAAAAGAAATATTGGCAGTGGGCAAACTAAGGGGAGTTAAAACGTCTCTATTTTGGATGTTTCTGGAACTGTCTATTTGGGCTGTCTACTCAGGACCTGCAGGAGGCATAGGTAAGTGCACATGAACTCGCCATGGCACCTGTAATGCGATGCAGCCCATTGCCCTGTCTCTGATGTGACCAGCATCAGTGGGAAGGTGTGGAAAACTTCTCCTAACACTGTATAGTCACAATATGGATTGAGCCTGGGAGAGTGAAGTTTAATGTTCCTTCCAATATTTATTTTAACTTTGATTATTTTTATTCCAGAAATTCTTATGATTCATGTAAATGTCCGATATGATTAAAACAAATCCTTGCCTCCACTACATTATACAGCTCTTTGTCTTTTAAATAAAAACAACACTGCAGTATAAAGTTTGTGGACCAGAAATACAGAGGTTTCTGGGTCAGTTATTGCAGGGCAGATGACAGAGATGTGAATTTCATATTGCTGCGTTGTGAAGTTTCTGTTCTAACAGTATAACACTTGTCAGATCAGGACTAGTTCAAACACTTGTCTTTAATGCATAGAGTGGACTTTTGGAAGGTTACTCTTAGTTTGGTTGTTCTAGGTGCCAGGGCTGAAGTCTCTCAGAAGATATTGTTTCACTCTTCCATGAGACATGCACAGCTTTCTGGGGGATCAGTAGTTTAAACATATGGAAAATTTGTGGCTCAACATGTATTTGTTGGACTTGTGTCAAGTGCAGACCTCAGTGAAATTGCGAACTCAAAACCTTCCTCAGATGTTGTCAGCATTGCTGATGCTGCAGTTGTAGTTTGCTGGCTTGGTGCCATGGTGCAGGTTTGTAAACTGAGCATCTTTTCCTGGCTGGTGTGAAGTCACAGATTCCTGAATGCTTCTCTTTATTCTTCTCACTCTTTCCTACATACTGTTCTCCTGGGTGAGCTCACTATCATTTCGATGTCTTGTCTAATGCCTATACTGCAATTTTGCAATCTAACTCTTTAAATTCATCATCTTCCTCCGTGCAGACCTTTTTGCTGCTTCCCTCCCCCCTCCTCCCTAACTAATCAGAAAGAAGGGAAATTCTTGTCTTTCCTCCAAGCCCATTCCCCATGCCTTTTCTTTCGCCACTTTTGACAACTCTTCCATCTTCCCAGATGCTCAGATTGACAACCATGAAATTATTTTTCACTCCTCACTTTCTAATATCCGAGTCCACATCAAGTTTTGCCTTCTTTGCTTCTATAATCTTTTAAACCTGCCTCTCTATTTTTCTTCTGTGTCACTCATCATTTTACTCTCCAGGCCTACTTCAGTCTCCTTTTCTGTTCATTCCCTGGCACTCAGCTTCCCCAATGTAGCCTACCCAATGCTCATCAGCTAAAATAGTTTCTTTTCCCTCAGTTGAACCAATGTTGCTTTCTTGCTTTAAGTCCCTTTTTCTCTTACTCTTTCTACATCCATTTCAAAAGCACTGACAGAAGTTTTGCTTCTGCTGTACCCTCCTGTCGTGGTTCCTATCAGGATTGTTTGCCCTTCCCACTCCTCTTGTTTCATTGTTGTATCCTCCCTTCCGATCTTTGCATGTGGTATTTGGGTCAGGCTTCTTCCATCATGCAAACGACCCATTTCTTTCATTTAAATCTTTGTTTACGTACCACTGTTTCTGGTTTTGTACCCCGTTATTTTCTCCTAATGTGCTGCTTACTGTTCCCTACCTGAACAGTACATGCTTCTCCATATCAAAACTCACTAATTGTGTAATTAGATAATTTTAACATTTAAGATTGGTACTCGATATAATTTCAATTCTATTTTTCTATATCTTGTATTTCTTCAGTTTAAATTGTACCTTTTTTCTCTGAAATGGGTATTTTGGTCCAGGAATTGTATTTTATCAGGTATTCAGTACTGATGTAGCTAATCTCTAGTCAGAATCATTAGAAATGCCCCCCAAATCATTAGTGAGATAACAAGAATAATAAATATTTCTCTTCATCCTTCTGTGGGACTACAGCATCCAGCATGACCCTTCTCCATTCCAGGCACGTTTCACCCCTCTGCCTTGTAAGTGCTCCGCCAGGTTTCTAAGTGCATCCTTTGTTGAAAATATAGACAGGAATTTGGCAAGCACCTTTCTACGAGGCTTGGGAGAAACGTTTCTGAAAAATTCACTGCTTTAGAAGTTGTGCATCTTCTATGTACAAGATTTTGAGGGAGAATGTCTTGCAGATGAAATACAGTGAGTGCTTAGTATTCATCTCTTTCACCTTTCCCCTTTAGTAGCAGTTTCCTAAGAAAAACGTTAATGCTTTTCCTTTCAAAAACATACAGTATCAGATGTATATATTTTATATTTACACAATTTGGGGAAAAAAGCCAGTATTGAGTCTTTTGCATTAATGAACTTTTACTGCTATTTGAGAACCTTATCACTATGTTGGCTTCATTTAACAACACAACCCTTGCTACATGAGAAATTAAATTAAATTATACATTCAGTACTAAAAGTTATTCTCACACAGCTGTAGCAAATGTAATTGTTAATGGCAGCAGCTACAGCCTTCGTAACTCAAACAATTTTATGACCAATGTGATTTGTTTGTTTTAATTATAAAAGCTGTTACTAGTGATAGGAGTATTACTTTGGAACAGGCTTGTCAAACAGAACTTCTCTCTTTGTAGAAATTTTCATTAAGAGATCTACTCTTCAAGCCAATAAAACTCCCTCCAGTGTACAGAAGGAACATTATAGTCTGGGGAGAAGTATTACTTTGCCTCCTGACCATCTAACTATATGATGTGATACATACATACATAGGTATTTATTTAAAGATCAGTCTCTTCTGCAAATCAATGAATTTTGGCTGCAATCCAGAAATCTTTTGAGGCAACTTTATACATGACTTTAAGAATAATTGTTTTCTGGTTGGATTTTAGTCTGTCTCCTTTGTATGTAATGCACAAGGATAAGGGCTGAAATACTTAAACTAAGCCACACACTAATCAGACCTAAGAAAATCAAACCCTCTTTGAGCCACTGTCTACTCTGAACTTGAACACAAAGTTACTATTTTTCAGAAGTGATTTCTGAATATTCATCCTGTGACTGTTAGTTGAGACTGCTGAACGTGATGCCCACTGACTTCACTTGGAAGTGTGAATACCTACATTTCTTGTGTTCGGAAACAGCGTGAATACATCAGGAAAAAGCTCCTCATTCAGAAATCTCCATGGAGTAGAAAAATTAACTCTGCTTTATTAATGTCTGTCCTCCATGGAAACAACTAACATATGTTAGATTGTAATAGACCGAAATGTGTACTTCTTCATATCAGTTCTATAGTATGTCGTATTTTGTCCCAATAAGATAAAATTATACACATTGCTACACGTAGCTGAAAACACATATAAAGTAATAAGCATATATGGACGTTAGGCAGGAAAACAAATACCCACAAATATGTGGGATGAGAGCAATTGTGAAACAGTGGCTGTAATGAAGAAATTTAACACAGATATGTATTCTTTTCTCATCATATTATTGTAGATTAAATTTTATGATTTCATAAAGAAAATGAGAAACAATATAAAAATAGTAGAATTGTTACTTGTCTTGTAAAAATATTTGCTGAAGGAATAAACTTCTTGAAACCTAAATGTTTACATTGCCACAGTTTAAACAAAAACATCTTTAAGGCAACTTGGCTTCAAAGATTAATCCTGTGTGTGGGAATAGGAGCTCAAGCAATGGGACCAGCTTTGCTGGGCAGTTCTGATTTATATGTGATTTGTAAGACAGACTCGCCAAGTTTATGTTCCCTATGCAATATTGAGGGCCAAAGCCTGTTCTGGTGCCAGCCAGAACAGCTCCACTATTTACAGACTTACCTAATAAAAATGAGCCAAGCATGTGTCTCTCTCAGAGTTCCTGGAATAGCCACTTCTATGCTTAACTATTAAAGTATTCCAATGAGAAGTTTGCCAGATTGGTACAACTAAAACCTGGCTCTGTCTCAGATGGAGTTTACTGCAACATGTATGTTAAGTATCATTATTGACATAGGTGTACCCCTTTATGAACATAAGTTTATTTAAAGTAATTGTGTCTAGAGGGATGCAGTACATGTTTGCAGGAAAGATCATAATATTCACTGGCGTATGCATTCATCCATATGCCAAAAAAAGATAAATATCACATAAATACACAAGGTTGTATTACTGGCACCAACAACTGAAGTCCAAATCTAAGGCAATTACCCATCCATAGATTTTGTGCCATATGTACTGCTGTCTTCCTGACCTGGATCCATAAAATTTCCACTCTAATTTTGAGGGTCAGTTCCACATAAGGACAAGTCCCTATTACTCTGGCTTGAAGGGCAAATGCAATTCAGAGATTTATTGAAAGCAGAACTGAGCCATTTGCATCATATCTATGCTACCCTGGGACTGCTTTCATATTCTTTCAAGATGAAAGGCAGGATAATGTTACACGTGTATAATATCAAGGTTATGGTTTGGTGAGGCAGGCATGGATCAAGCATCAAACTGCCTATTGACACATTCTCAAGGGATTTTCCACATACAAGCTGGTTGGGGTGATTTTTTTTTGATTAAACACTTCTTCCCTTGAAAACGCTGATTTCTTGAAACCGTAACTTTTCAGGGAAAAGTATAATATTTGACAAAATTTTTTGTAGTAAGGAGTCTCAGATCCAGGGTGACATTCCTGGTGAGGGAAGGAGAGAGCATCTGTTGTGTCCCATGCTAACAAGTGGTCTGGAGTTCTCCGGCTACTGGTGGTAAGGCTCCAGAAGCTTAAGGTAGCAGTTTTTCATTATCAGGCTTCTGCGTTTTTCTGAGTTTCAAAGGGAAAAAAAGAGGATTTCAAGATATCCCAGATTCTTCCTTGCACAAAATAAAACCAAATGCTGAAACTTGGTGTGCATGTGCATGTGTGTATGTATGCTGTATAAACATATATATTGAAATTTTTGTTTTCCAGCCATCACTGTCACACAGTTGATGTATGGTGCTGGCTCAATGTTAACATTTGTGAGGTTAATATTTTCTATGGATCTATCGGCAGAGGCCCATCTAGCTGCTGAATGTTCTGGCACTTACAGACTCTGTGCAGCAGCTGTGATCCACAGTGTAGAGACTGTTTTCTGCCAGACAAAACTAATTTTCACAAATTCCTAGACAGTAGTGTCTTATGAAGACGAAAAATGTCCAGATGTAAACTGAAGTCCATATTCTCAACTCGGGGGGAATGGTGTAGCACTGACTTCAGCTTTGCCATGATGAAATCCGTGCCAATCCACAGCTTGGATTTGATCCACTATTTAGGAGGTACCACAATGCTTGATTGTAGATCCTTCGAACCACTCTGGATGTTGTGGGCAAACTGAAGAAATTTCTATTTGGCATGAAGTTGCCACATGGGAAAGTCACATTTCCATTTTCCTATGAAGAAAAACTTGCCTAGTGAATGTTCTGGGAGAATTACAGTCCTTAAGCATTTGGTAAAAATGCCTTCAATTCCTTTGAGTAGAAGCAGTAACCTCTATGCAGATGCTAGCATGCAACTTTCTAACATGTAAGTATGAAATATCATGTCCCTTTGGCAGGGGCATAGCTTACAAATTACTATTTTGGGAACAGTTCACTTAGTCAAGGGAGGAGAAGAAAGAAATTGTCTATATGACAGAAAAGTTGTCCAGTGTTCTTATCAAACTTTAAATCTCATTGTGCAGATCTCCAAAATGCTTAGTGATGTTGTTTACTGAAATCCATACCTAGCTTTCTTGTGTTACTGGTGTTTTTTAGATTCATGATCAATAAAAAAAGAAGACTGAATATTGGTCAGCTGAATTTCAATTTGAAGCATGTCACGTGGTCCAGTTAGGAAACTATTTTTAAGAGCAGGTGATGTAAAAATACCTTTTATTCAGTCATAGCTGTAATAAAAAGATCCAATCATCACCTCAAGACAGCAGAAGTTCAGAACTCACCTTTGGTTGTTATCAATGCCAATAGTGTGTGCATTTTCACTGTGTTTCCAAATACCTAGTTAAATTACAGTCTTCTCCTTTCAATAAGTAGTAGAACAAGTAGGAATTCAGTGAATATCTAAGACCCCTTCTTTGAGTGATGGTCAGGCTTGTCATAATTAGAGAAACAGTGCTGCTTTCAGGATAAAGCTTGAGAACAGCCATCTGAAATCTTTATTCTTCTTCCTATAATGCTACTGATCTTTTGGGGAAGCTGTGTTATTTACCCAATGCTTTAATTTTACTGTGTGGAAACAGGAGATAATCACATTTTCTTTTCTTTGTTCAGTCTTTAAATATTTTTCAATTAAGAATACTATGTGGTTGCAATCTAGGGAGTGTTGACCTCAGCTGAAAGCTTTCTGCTAAATTCAGCCTGTTTTATCAGGCCATCTAAGAGTAAAGAATTATTAAATGTTGCTGATGTATTTACAAAAAAATCCTATCACTTTGAAGTGCTTCAGGTTCCAAACGCTGTTTGCTCCATTGGGGCTTACAGATCTTAGGACAATTTTTTGTTCATAGTTTCCTAGTGCCTAAAATTCTTTGAAAATTTTTGTTGTTATAGTTTCACATTAGCCAGAAGCTCCAAGATGACCCTGGAGCAAACTCTTGCAAATCTTCTGAAACTCAACATGGGTCTCTGAGGTCCAGATTCTATTTAGCAGATGAGGCTTGTGTGTGGCTTTGAGTTTTATAGCAGAGTTTCCCACAGTTCCACTTTGAACATCTCTTAAAAATTATTTTAAAATAAGTAAAAGAAGGAGAAATAGCCTAACAACATAACAGAAAGCCTAAAGAAGGTAAATAGTCTATGATTCAAAACATGGCACTGCAGCTTTAAATACCATATCAAATTCTTGAAACCAAGCCAAACTTCAATCATACTTGCAGATTTGGGTTTAAATAAACAGAACTGCAGTAGCAAATGGAACATTCTCACTTCACTGTTTACATTTCAGAAAAGCCAGCTCTGGGGGCCAACTCTGTGGTGAGGAATGGTTTCAGATTCATTTTGTTCTTTACTTGCTTTACATTTGGGCATAGAGGTAAACCACTACATGTAGTCAGGTCAAACATATGACCTGAAATTCAGTATGTACTGCTTGTCATGCTATGTGACACAACTAGAGCATCTTTCCGATGAAGAATTGCTGCTTAAACACAGTTATGCAGTTCAGGTATATAGTGGTGAATTAAAACTATATATGTTGCTGGCAGAAGCTTAGCAGCAGGCCTCAGCAAAGCAAATGTCTACCCAGTATTCTCCAAAAATTCTTGTGGTTCTACTAGCTCTTTTCCAGAGCTATCTCTTATTTCCCAGTTGGTAAGATGGATTTCAGCACTCTCTCAACGAACAACCAATCATTCATAATTTGCACCATATTTGGTGGTCTATCGACCTTTTCCAGGTCAACCTGGTCCAGGCAACCTGGTCTAGTTGGGGGGGTCCCTGCTGACTGCGGGGAGGTCGGACTAGATGACCTTTGGAGGTCCCTTCCGGCCTGGACCAATCTATGAATCTATGAATCTAAGACTTAGATCTCTAGACATGTGTGTCCTGAATGGTGTACTAGGACAAGGTTTGCTCAGAATACGTATGTTTCTAGCATATATTTTAGCAGCACCACAGAGTCAAATAATCTCTTTTTTTTTTGTAAGCCTAACAAGCAAATTTTAAAATTTACTTGTTCTTTATGCTTTTAGAAAGCTACATCTTTTGCTCTATATGATTTCTTCTGTTGCAGTCTAAGGATCATAGCACTAACTGCACCTTATTATGGAGGTGAATAAATCAACTGCCATAACAAGGGAAAAAACATCATTTAGATTACAGGTACTTTAGATTTCATTAAATTATACTCCATTTTGAACTATACTTGAGCTAGTTTTTCCTACTCTTGCTCATTCTTGTACAATGTCATAGTCATGAATGAGTGAGAGCTGAAATGCTTTGTTTATGCCCACGTGAATGTGCACAATCCGTTACACTACTAACCAGACATTTCCTGACATCCTACATTTTCAAGGAATCTTATCTTTCAACAAGATTTGTAACAGGCAGTTCAAGTCACACAGACACTCATATCTTAAACATCCTTTCCCCTGACCTTGACAAATGCAATCTTGTCTGGTCAGAGCCTTTCAGAATGCTGCTTTAATGATCATTTTCCCAGCCCATTGCTTTGATCTTGGTACCCCTTCCTTATGCACCCAATTGGCTCCTCATCTCCCCCCCAAACAAAAGCGATTTCACTTCCAAGACCATTCATGGCTTTCTTCCACCCATCTATTATTCATTATCAAGACATCAGCTTCCACCTCTGATTGACCTATGGTGTTAACCTTTACAGCTGCTTGTTGCATTTTCATGTGAGACCATTTTTGCACTTGCTTTCAAGCAGACCCTCAGACTTGAGAAAGACTTCTTAGCTGTGACAGTCACTTACTAGCTTTCTTCTGATTCTTTGTTTAAATATATTTGGGGGAAAAAAAAGGTAACTGAAAACGCTTTAATGATGATGATGTGTGCCTCTATCTTTCTCCTCTGCTCTGCCTTGTATACACATTGTAGGTGTTTTGTGCAGGTCCTGTACTGTGAAGTTCTGCTGGTGTGGGGGCCTAAAATATGATCAGTGTATTTGAGCCATCCAATAAAACAAATCAAAGTAATGAAGATCTTTTCTTCTCCTAATTACGTATAAATTTCTCCATAACAGCTAATTTTAAAATGCAGGTATTCCATAAGCCCCTCAAGTGGGCCATGCCTATGCTATCAGGTTGCCCTGACATGCATCCTCCTTAAACTTGTGATCTTACATCAGCAAAGTTATTGACATGGACATCTCTATGTTGCCAGAAGGAAGTTCTAGTTGACTTTGGTTATGACTTTCAGGAAGATAGTTTAAGTACACCCATGAAACGTTTTTCCAGTCAGCAAACACTGCATTTGCACTGCATTTACACTAAGGGATTTTACTAACACAACCGTGATAACAGAAACTCTACAGTGCAGAAAAGGGCTGAAAAACAATCAGCAAGACCCTAAAAAAGATGAGCAGTGACTGCCTTGCTCCATTGACATCCATGGGAATTTTGCCATTATCATGAGTGAAGCTAGAATTTCACAAAAGATGTTTATGAAACATCATAAATGGAGGCTATAAACTGGAAGAATACCATAACATCCAGCTCTATAAATGACATGAATCTACATCTCCATTCTTTTAATGATGTTTTAGAGGTAGGTCAAAGTCAGAGCTGATCTGAGTTTAAAAAAAAAAATAAAATATGTATTTACTTTTCAGTGATCTGTTTTAGATTTCTAACACTGAGGAAAGTTCAGCTCCTCACAAAGGGTAGTAAACAAATAAGAAGAGAATCACAACAGTTTTCTTTAAAATTCAGCTGATAATCTGTAAAATTTCAAGGGAAGCATAAGACTATTCAGACATAGCCACCTACCTCAACAAAAAGAAGTTTCCAGGCCCTGAATTGCTTCAGTTTTGTGAGTTTTGTTCAGACAGCTAAAGTGGAAATCCGTAAGACTATTTAACTCCCCAAATCTGGCTTTTGTGATAAAAGGTCAGAGTTGAAAATGGCCAGACCACAGGCTCTTCCTGAGAGGTGACCTGGGCATATGTGGCATAAAAATAAAAAGATATATCTGAGGATTCTAGGTAGTCTATTTAAAACATGAATGTAAACAAAACCAACTCACAACTTTATTCAAAATTATAAAGAAATAATACGAGTTTAATTGTATATGGACTGCAGGAACATGAGGTAATTTTTATTTTTTTCTTTAGTTAAATTTTGCCTAGAAACATCTGAGACTAGAAGAAAAATGAAGGTGGTTGTAGAAAATATGGAAGGAAAGACAGTGATCCTTGTTAAAGCAATAATCCTTTCAATGATTCCCCTCTTAGCTGAAGTATTTTGATGTGTGCTTCGTTTGCTCCAGCTTAGCACATAAAAAAGAAAGCAATCTGAGTTGGGATAGCAGGGGGCAAAATTCACTGGAGTGAAAATAAAAATAGAATCTTTTGTAACTTTTCATGCTGACTTTTATTTTAGCAGTATGCCAGAAACAGGGGCTTTTGAAGACATTCCAAAAGAATGGCCTTTTAATTATCCTACTGTTATATTGCTTAGTTATGAATCTTTCTGACAGAATAAGTGCAAAAAGCTAAGAAAATGTATTTATAATCTTATCCCTACTGGCTTTGCTCTTTTTCTTCTCTCATGCATGTTTTTTCCCATATTGGAGTAATAAATACTGGCATCATAATAGGAAGACACATTGAATGGTTCACTAATGAGCTGAGGGAGCTGAAGGCAGAGACTTCATCCAGCAGTAAGGGGTGCCTGTGATGGATGAGACAATAACAGTGACTTGAAAGCAGGAGCAGGACTAAATAAACTCAGGGTTGTTTGGGGTTTTTTTAGCACGTATTCTCTTTTGCCTCCTGGGACAGTTATTTCAGTGGGATTCAACCATTTGTCCAGGATCTTTGAAAAAACCTGGCTGCGGTATCACCTCCAGTAGAGCTTCTGGACATCCCACAGTCCCAAAAAATGGGGTCTCTGGAGTCAGTGTGTGTATAGGGAGTATCGTACAAGCAGAAGGTAGTGCCCTTGCCACACTTCAACAGCAAATCCATCTTGCACACCCATGTAGATCAGCTGCATGGGACACGTTCACTGGACCAGAGCACAAAGAAAAGAGAGGATTGCATATGCCCTGGTGTAGCCACTCTACTCATCACACACCAGGGACATTGCTCCTGCTCTGCATAGCTGAGCTGGGCTGGGGTAGAGTTGCAATGGACTGTATTGCACTGACTGTAGGGAATTGCTGGGTGTATCATGCTACCGCAGGTAACAATGAAGTTCAAGTTGATACACACATGTACTTCCAATTTATTCATGATGAAGGGGACAAAATATCCTTACAGTCCTTCCTAACCTTGTTCATGTTCAAGATCTACAAACACAGAGACGTGTTTATGAGTGAGTCTATTGATCACAGAACTAGCTGTTACAATCATTTGAAAACTCCTAAGAGGAAACTGCCTCAAGCTGCACCAGGGGAGGTTTAGATTGGTTATTAGTAAAAAATTTCTTCACTGAAATGGTTGTCAAGCATTGGAATAGGTTGCCCAGGGAAGCAGCCTAGTCACTATACCTGGAGATATTTAAAAGACATGTAGAGGTGGTGCTTAGGAGCACAGTTTACTGATGGACTTGGCAGTACTAGGTTAGCAGTTGGAATTGATGATCTCACAGGTCTTTCCCAACTTAAACGATTCTATGATTCCATGATTCTATGGTGTATGTGGTTATTCCAGTGATCAACGATTTCATTTTAAACATTGCAATTGCTTTTGACAACTAAAGAGTGCCAGGATTATTTCAAACAGACTAAAAAAAGTTGGGGATGTTCAGCCTGGAGAAGAGAAAGCTCCGGGGAGACCTTATAGCAGCCTTCCAGTACCTGAAGGGGGCCTAGAGGAGAGAGGGGAGGCACTCTTTATCAGGGAATGTAGTGATAGGACAAGTAGTAATGGTTTTAAATTGAAAGAGAGGAGATTTAGATTAGATATGAGGAAGAAATTCTTTATTGTGAGGGTAGTGAGGGACTGGAAGAGGTTGCCCAGGGAAGTTGTGGATTCTCCATCCCTGAAAGTGTTCAAGACCAGGCTGGATGAGGCTTTGAGCAACCTGGTCTAGTGGGAAGTGTCCCTGCCACGGCAGGGGGGTTGGAACTCGATGATCTTCAAGGTCCCTTTCAACTCTAACCATTCTATGATTCTGTGAAAAAAATTGCAGAATGAAAAGTTCTCATCTATAATAAGAATGATTCACATTAATGAATTCTGACTCTTGTTCTGGGAGATATCTTTGTCATTCCTACCACTCAGTAAAGTATCAATCAAGTATAGTTAAGTAATTATTACCCAAAAAAAGTAAAAAGTATTTAAAGCAAACATGATGGCTTGTCATCTTACCAGAGGCCCCTGTACATTTCTTGATGAGCAGGAGGTTAAATATTAGTGTTTCTCATCCAGAAATTTTTTTTTTTTTTACTTGCTGCTGGAACAGAACGATAAGTTTAGGCTCATATATATGTACAGATCTAATGGAATGTTGTGTAACTACATATAAAATGCTACATTACCAAAGAAATCAAGCAACTATGTATTTATAGCCAGCATACACATTATGCATGCTGTTCTAGATTTATAAAAAAACTAATTGTGACTCTAGCATTTTGCTTGATCAACCTAGACTTAAAAAAAATCTGAAGATGATATAACATAATAGTTCTGTACTAATCTTTAAAATATTTCTACAGCCACTGATACCAGCTCTGTTCTAAGAATGGAGATCCAGCATGTTATTGCTTGAATCTCTTTCATTCAGTGAACTCCCTTGAACTTCAAAATACCTAATGATCTTGCAAAAATTTAAACACAAGTATGATCTTGACAGTTTTTGTTTCTATCCTGTCTTATGTGTCAGTACAATAACTGACAATAAGGTGGAGAATAAAAAAATAACACCTTTCCCCCAAAATCTGTTCTTTAGAAAAGATGACCTTGTTTCTCTCCAACACCAGAGATTTTTTCCGGTTTTGTTTTATGGTAAGAAAATATTATTTTCCTCTTTGTTTTCATAAGAATGGTTGGAATCTGTTAGTTCATCTGTGCAGTTTGAGATAGGCCCTACTTTTTAATCATTTATCAGCTTAGGACATATTTTTTTCCAGCGTGCTTGCCAGCAATTTTCATTCAAATTTATCACTGAAATAGACTACAAGGCAGTGAATAACTTTACAGATCCTGACCGGGTTCTGTCCTTGCCTTATGTTTTGTCCTTGTCTCACAGATGGGATCTAGGAAAGTTTAAGCATATTTGGCAGAAGCTAAAATAGCTTTGCTACAGAGAAGATGAGGGGGGTTTGGTCTTTTTTTGTTTGTTTGTTTATTTGTTAGGTTTTGAGGTTTTTTATGTTGTTTTTTTTTTAGGTATTCTGAATGCCTGATGCAACCTGGATCACTGTCTGTCTCATCTTGTAGCTCATACCGGCTTTAGCTGGATTTCTCTTCCTATTTATATTAGATAGGAGCTTTGGCTTAGGAGCTGGGCATTAAAATGTTTGTGAACCTTCAGGTCCCTCTTGTCCAGGGACTCCTTTACAAATGCTAGCCTCTAGTTTCCATTTTTGCTTTTCTATAAAGTTTATCAAAGTGTGAAGTTCTGGATAAAGGTTTTTATGTAAAACTTATTTTCTTCAGCCTTTTTTCCTTAAATGAGTCTGCATTGAATCTGCTGTAAACACCTTCTTATAGCTTCCCAAGTCATAAGGCTTGATATTTTATTTTTTTCAGTGCAGATTTCATTGGCAAATTATATGACTGATAAAATTTAACAGAAGTTTTCTGCTTTTGCTTTACAATGATGTTCAAAGTACTGATAAAATTGATGGGTCTATTTGAAAGTTTCTGTAGATGCTAAAAGCCTGGAAATAAATCTATAATTTCTTTCTGAGAATCTTCCAGTAGAAATAATTGCTAAATCTAGTTCTGATTCTGTTTCCTACACCTCTTTGGATCATCTTTGCTGGGCGGTATTAGCCACTTTGGATAATAAAAAATAGGCTCAGAAATCTACACAAAGCCTTTAAAAAATTACTTTTCCCCAAATTTATTCAATTACTTATTAAATTTATTTGTAAATTACATTTACAGAGCTGGTTTTAAGTAAATACTGAGGTGCCAAGGGGAAAAATAAAGATGTAGCAGAACTTTCAGAAGTAAATTTTTTCTTGTGCGATTTTCATTTCAGCACCATGAAAACCGGGAGAAGCAACCACAGTTTAGCAAGACCAAATCTCTGGCTGTTTTTCAGTGCTTTATGTGGTCATTTCAGAAAGTCCTTGCTCTGATGAAGAAAGGTAAAGGATAGGTAAACTGCAGATATTAGTACCCTTTAGCCTTTCAGTGTAGTAACAGCACAAGAGTAGGATATTGCTAGCATTATCTAACAATGGTGGCTTGGGGGCATCTAACAGCAGGACCCCAGTACCTGTGAGGAGGCCATCAACGAGATGGAGCCATCAGTGCTTGGTGGAAGGATGAGAAATAACATGCATAATCTGAAAGGAGAGTTTCAGACTCGATTTAAGGAAAAACTTTTATACCATGACTACCCTCAAGAAGTGGAGGACATTGGCCAGAGAGGTTGTACTGTCTCCATCCTTGGAGGTTTTCAGGACCTGGCTGGGAACAGGCAAGACCCTGAGCAACTTGGTCTGACCTCAGAGCTGACCATGCTTTAAGCAGGGGTTGGAATTACAGACCTTCTGAGGTTTTTTCCAACACAAATCAGCCTATGATCCTACAAAGACCTGCTGCAAAATAAGTTCAGGGTCACCTGGCCCAGTCTGTCCCATGGAATGGCGGATGCAAGACATACTGCAAGTACAAAATGCATAGGATTCTCTTTTTATGCACCAGAAACATAGTAACTAATGTGCTAGCAGGCAGAATAAAATCTGTTGCAAAATAGAATATGACGGAGTTAAAACCAGAGAAATAGTGCCTTCTGGCACCATTTCCTATTAGACTACCCAGGTGTCCAGATGCTTCCTTCTTTCTTCACCCCCTCTCACCCTGCTGCCACCTCTTCCCCTCTAGCTACAGTCCTTTCCATCACCCCTTGCCCAAAGCAGATTCCTTTCAAGGAAAGAATTCCACTTTTGAATTCGGTTACTTTCCTCTTATTTCAAATAATTGTAGCATTGTCTTTTCTTCCATCAGTGTTTTCCCTTAGGGGAATTTTTCTAGCCTTAATTCCAATACCACCCTCTTTCAAATAGCTTAAGGTTTAATGCAAAAAACCTGTTCATCAGCTTATGTTTCCAGCTACAGTTATTTCTAGCCAGGGTGTTTAGGAAGTCTTATGCCTCTCTTTGCAGGTTGTAAAGTTGTGGGTTTGGCCTCCATGAAATATTCTTAGTGTCATTTCTGCTTTGCCTAGAACTGCCCTCAATCAAACCCCTACGCATTTAGCTTGGAAAACACAAAGCTGTGTTTCACACCTCTATGTTCCTTCTCTGAAACCATAAGTGCGGAGATCATGACCCTGAACTATTTAATACGCTTGTTATTGGGACTTCTGTTTATGAATCCCTTTTTTATTTGATCCTTTGTAATTTTTTTTGTGACTTTTTCTCCAGCCTAGCTTTTAGGAGCTGCCTGTGTGGTAGATGCTTTCACAAAGTTCAAGGAGGGGGGCTTCTGCCCAGTCCTTTACACTGGAATTAAAAAAAAGTGAAAATATTAAATGAAAATGCTGTTGAGATATATTCACTGAGCAAACTAGTGATTCCAATAGTCTTGTGCCATCACTTGTTTTCAGTTGCTAAGTTTTCCCGCTTTTTCAGTCAGACCTCTGTGAAATTTTGTCTGCTTTCTGCTGCTGTAAACTGGACTTCAAACTAGTGTTCAAATAACCCTGTGGAATTTTGAATTAATTTTCATGGGTCAAGTTTTTCAGTGAACTTGAGGAAATGAGATAAACAGTCCCCATCAAGTACCAAATTCCCTTTGGATCATCAGACTTTGAACCTCAACAGAAGGCTAGAGCTTGAGATGGCACAAATAAAAACACTGTCAGAACAATTTTGCCTTAGCTGCTGAATCCTGGTTGCCTTCAGATAGTACTGAAGTACCACGTTCCAAAATAGTCTCTCATAAACCATCAGTTAGCCTAAGCTTTGCTTAAAATTCAGATCCCACATGCACTGAAAAGGCTGAAGGATTTAGAATACATTAGAGCAATTTTCTGTGTTTTAGGCTGAAATCTTCCCCGACCTTCACATCTCACATTTCATGACTACTAGAGCAGTTGGTAATATTGCACTGATTCAGAATGGCCCCTCTTGCAGAGGGAGCAAAACCTCTGTGTGTGCTTCTACTTTGGCCATTGACTGCTGCCTATACTGCCTATGAGCAGGCCCCCACAGAGCCAAGGTGGCTATGCCTGTTACCAGCCAGGCATCAGCATGTGTAGATGGACTCTCTGAGGAGGTAGAAGACATTAGTTACTGGCACTACCTCATAGTCCTCTGGCAGCAAGTATACCTAGCCCAGGCTGAAGCACCCTCTACCCCAGCTCTGTCCTTCTACACTGTCTCTCATGGTTTGGAGCAGATCAGCTCCAAACAGACTCCATCATCTCCATCTGGAGAGCATAGTGCAGCACTGCCTGCTTTGCCTTGCCTTTGCACTCACATTGGTAAACAAATTTTTAAAGCAAGTAGGGGTGAGAATAGCCATCTTTCTTGCTTTCCTATACGACACAGATCGTATCACTTCACAGAACAATTTCTGGATTCAAAATATCTTTATGATTCCTCGTATTTGTGAGTCTAGAGATGCAGATGCACGAAAGGGAAATACCAGCTAAATGTTTTTTTTTTTGTTGGGAGACAATTAATCCCTTCCACCTACATTTGACCTCAGTAACTTCCCTTTAATACCCTCTTGCTTGCAAATACTTAAAATTTAGTCTTCACTAATGAGGACGCAGATTAGAAGCACTATTTGGAATCTTCATCATGATCAGTCTGTAGCAGAGGTATGTATGTCAGTGTGAAGGTACCGCTCAACATGCAGTGCAGTTCTACCCTGAGCATATAGTAGAAATGGAAATGAAGAAAAATGTGTATTTGCTGTAGAAAGAGTACCCTACTATTTGATGCAGTAGAATGGATCACTTTCACTTGGGATAAACACAGTACAATATAAAAGAATTCTACAGAAAATTTACTCTGAATATTGCAGGGAGAAGCAGCTGGACAAAAAAAAAAATGTGGGGAACCAGAAAAAGTAGGGGATCTGATGCCTATTGCAAAAAAGACCACTTCAGCCTTGCCAAAAAGGACCCGGGGTTCCCTATGGGCACCAAGTTGAACACGAGTCAGCAATGTGCACTTGCAGCAAAGAAGGCTAATGGTATCCTGGGCCGTGTCAGGAGGGGGATTATCAACAAGTTGAGGGAGGCGATCCTTTCCTCTGGTCAGCAGTGATCAGGCCACACTTGGAATACTGAGTCCAGTTCCGGGACTCCCAGTACTGGATTCCCAGTCATGGATATACTGGGGAAAGCCCAGCAAAGGACCACTAACATGGTAAAGGGGCCGTAGGGTCTTTCATATAAGGAAAGGCTGAGAGAGTTGGGACTATTTAGCTTGGAGAAGAGAAGGCTTTGAGACGTCTCATCAATGAATAGAAATATCCTAAGGGCAGGTGAAGATGGAGCCAGGCTATTTCCAGTGATGCCCAGTGGCAGGACCAAAGGCAATGAACACAAACTGAAACACAAGAAGCTCCACCTGAATATCAGGGAACACTTTTTACTTTGAGGGTGACTGTGCAATGGAACAGGAGATAGCCTTGGAGATATTAAAAAATCGTCTGGACATGGTCCTAGGCAACAAGGTGATCCTGCTTGAGCAGGATGGTTAGGCCAGATGACCCCTACAGGTCCTTTCAAACTTCAATCATTTTGTGATTCTGTAATTGCTGTCTACAATTAGAGTAAGTTACAGTAAATTAATACTGTACTTAGTGTACAGTATTAATTTATCTTTAGATAAGATATGACTTCAAGCTCAGGCACTGCATTGACATGAAATATCTTTGATTTATCTACTCTATGAGGGGTGATCAAAACAAAAATTGTCCCTCTAGTGACAGAAGAGCAGCCTTTTCTGTCTTTTTTTTCTTTATGGTTTATATTACTCTGTACTGTGCCATCAAAACCAGATGCATTTTGCATCTGTTGCTGGAAGCTGACTTGAACAAAAACGAAATTCCAATAGCTTTATCAAAGTAAAAAGGCATTGTTATTTCTCTGAAATCTGTTCAATTCTTTCTTTCTGTCCATGCATAACTATAAATCTACCTGGTGTATTGACAGCCAAATGTTTTCTGACCTGTGCCAAACATAGTCAAATAAATTTTAACTCCTTTGATGCACTACTTTCCCAAAACTGAAGCCAGATGTTTCACAGGTGACCTGACAGAATGCCATTACTTCCCAATTACCATAAATAAAAGGCAAAGCTGTCACAAAGAGTGTGCAAAGATATATCATTCCAACATTCCTGAAAAATTAACCCTTCCTGACCAGTCACAAACTGAACATCTGAAAGATGTTCCTGGACTCAGTAATTAGAAGAATCTTGACATTATCAGGTTTCACTTTTCTCAAGATTTAGATGCTTTGAAATCAGGTATTTGGGAGGATTCCAGTCTTTTCAGAAGCTACAGCTGTGATATGCAGACAGGTAGACAGACCTGCAGCAGCACTTTGGAGCTATGCAGAAGGTACAATTCTGCCTCCTATAAGGCTCTCTGAGAACATAAATAGGTAGACTACTGGCCCTTGATACCTTAGCAATAATCTGGTAGTCCTCTCCAGTACAACTTTTTCCTGAATTGGTGTGTTAGTGAATATGACAAAACCTCTAAGAGTTTGCACTTTGTATTTCTTTCTGTGACATAAACTAGGATCTAAAAGTATTTTCCAAAATGATAGGTCTAACTTCAGGTGCGCGTCCATTTATTTAGTTGCACTGTGCTCCTGGCATACACATTACTGGTAGTGTAGGTGATCTCAGTGATGGTGGGATAATACATAAAATTAGTAAAATTAATACATAAAATATCTAACACTACTAGAAATGTTTAAATATTTATATATGTTTATATATTTTGCAAAAAGCAACTCTTACCCTAGAACAGTGGACAAATCAAATATTTTCCAGAGTCCATTGAATTAATGGATTCATTCTGACTTTCATGGGCTTTCAACTAGACTCAGTGTACCCAAAATGTTGAAGGAACTTCACACCCTAAAAGAATCTTTTGTAGTCGTTACATGGAGCCAAATAGATGCATTGACAGACTCTTTGAAGGATGAATTCTGTATAAATATTCACAGAGTGAAGACATGGGTAATAAAACAATGCAATTATGTATCATGCTGGCAATTCAGTTTAAGCAGTAAACAAGCAGGTTGAGAAGATTTCCAAACAGTATCTGCACTTAGGGTTTGAGATCCAGATGATAGTATTTCCTAACTAGTGTAGCACCAGCCGGTGGAAAGTCACCTACTAACTCAGTGGATGTTAGCTACAGTATCATCTACAACAGATTTTTTAGCTTAGATTCACAAGGAAAACAGGTTCATAATTGCCACTTCAGACACATACGCCCAACATACAATTCCATCAAGAAAAAGAAAAAACTGCTTCCTTACTCTGAAGGTATCAAAGTTCCCAAGGCCAACAAACTGCCCTCCGCATCTATACTTTTCCCTAGAACTGCATCTATCCTGAGGGGAGGAAGTTAAATACCACTGATCCAGTGACTGCCTAATAAAATTCATATCCACAGTCCTGTTTGGTTACCCTGCTCAAGGGCCTATATGACAGATGAAGCTAGGCATACCTACACCTACATCAGATGCATCTAAAAAGAGGCAACACTTATCATGTATTACCCATGAAATTGGAGACTTCTGTATGGCTCGTTAACAGTGAAGCAACAAGAGTAGTCTGGGATTAGTTGCAACTGTCTGGATACAAAACAAAGTAAACATAACAACCACCACCTTCCTTTTCAGCCCAAATGCTGTAATAGCTTCACAGACCTCTGCAACTTTTCAGTCACCAGAGGGGGACAAAGAACCGTAATGCTGAAGACATGGTTACATTTTAATTTGCCTAAATCCACAAAACCTTCACTTCACTGTCTTGTCAGATTCTGGCTCACATTCCTGCTCCAAAACAGTCTATTTTTCTCATCTTTTCCAGTTTGGTATATACTTCTTTTAGAAGCTATAACTTAAAGAGGTGTAGACTAGATTTCAGGATTGCATAAAGCCAACAAAATTAAACCCTCATGAAAGAATAAGAGCTTGAGGTTTCCCCATATTGTTCCCACTAACACCACACAACATTCCTGTTGATTTTGTCTTTCTAGATGGAAATATTGCTATCCAACTGGTCATACCACTCACACATGGCTTCCTGCTGCAGTCATTGACATTTCATGAAAACTTCAGGTATTGCCAAACAAAGTTTTCCCCAAGCTTTACTGAACTCTTTCATTACAGTTTTGGTTTCCTGACTTTTCTTTCGCATTATCTGAAATATTAACCTGGCCTTCTTTCCTTATTTGGCATTTCTGTGCAGGAAAAGCTATGTCCAAAACATATTGACCGGTTAGGACCATTGAGCTGTGTACTAACATCATGAGGCAAAGAGTGCATGATGCTCCATTAGTATCTCATTGTAGAGTTTCCAGGAATATAAACTGCTATTAGAAAACTCTATTGATCCTGCACATTATTCTGAACATGAATTCTTCTCTTCATGCAGAAAAATATAAAAAGTACATATTATTTGATGGCTTGCAATTGTATAGTCCATGGAAGTACAGCTTTGACAGAAACTTACAGATGCTGATGGAAACTTGCAGCCCCCCGACCCCCTAACCCTGGCAAATGTACAGGGTTCAGCTCCCCTCTCATTCTCATGCCCTCTACTTCCAGGTAATGAAGTATATAGACAGGACATATGCGGAGCTTCTAGAAGACACAGGAGATCGCTCTGCCCAAACAAATTTGGCTTTCTTTCATGAGCAGAAAAAGACAATAGCAACAACCTAAAATTTCTCCTAGGGAAACCTAGGGAAGGTGTTTATCCCATAAAATAAAAACAGTGCTTCACAGAGTTTTTTTCTGTATGTTAAAGCTTGTGATTATCTGGTTTGGTATCATGCTCACAACACATGAGGACAAATCACGTCAGGTGATCTTTTTCTCTTAGTACCTATTTGTCAGAAAGAAAGACAATATCATAATCATGTCCCATGATATCTTCAGACTTATATCACCCCTGCTGTATAGTCTGGTATTTAGCATAACGCATCATGAATCATTTGCTATCTGTCCCTTTTATTTGTATGTCATTACCTAACATACATGTATTAAATTCTCAGTGTTTTTCAGACTCTCAAAGAAGCAATTTCATGCCTGACAACTCCATAAAATATATTAGATATTTTCATTTCTTTTAAATTTAAACCAGAAACCTGGCTCCAGTGGATGTTTCAATTGGTTTTTTAAATCTCTCCAAGCTTGTGACATTTGTAACTGCTCAGATGTTAACCCAAACCATTCACCCATTCACCTTGGTAACAGCATACTTTTGGTTTTTATGTACTGGGCTGGACATCAAAGACGTGTTTTTATTGCAGAGGTTTTACTAGCCAAGCCTGGATTTGTAACAGACCCTGTTCAGAAACAGCTGAATTGTATAGACAGTTCTTCTTTGGGATAAAAACAGGTGAACTGTGATCAATCAAGTCCCAAATTGAAATCTTCCCTCCATCTTTGCTTCCACTCACCTCCCTACTCAGATTTTGGCTGGACTGGGGTACTTTCTGGAAATAAATGCTTTATTTGGTGGGCTTTTTACCATAGGAAGCCCCAGTCTTCCTGCAGGAAGTCTCTCTCTCACACACACACACACGTACACAGTTAACATTACCTTTCCAGTGGAGACTCCCAGGAGTCTATAGTTACGTTATTCAAAAGGAAACTAGCTAATGATGGATGCATTGAATGATTTATTTTTAATGATGCTTTTAGCACCTTGGGTTACATTGCCTTCCCAAACCTGTTCCTACAGAGCTTCTGAAGGTTCATATATATAGCTGTGTCTTGTCCTATACTTACTCAAACTATCAACTCCTCCCTCACTCCTTCCAGAAAACACCAACTGGTGAAATAATGGCTTCTCCCTCAGTTCAGTCAAGCCCTCTTTCCCTGCAATTCACACTCACAAGGTGTCTACACACACGTTTAAGTATTCATGGTACTGTACAACTAGGACTGAATATTTTACCTGATCTACATACCCACTTCCACGAACACTTGTTTTAATACAATTAAGAGCTCCAGATGAGCAGGCAGACATAAGGCAGGGACTCAGAAATCCTTTGGGCGAAAGATACCTAAATTACTTGTTAAGAAATGTAAACAATGTTCACTGTCATTTTCATTTGTCAAGCTTCATATAAGAACCCACTTCTATTAAAAAAGTCAGGGTATCTGCTGTTTCAGCAGATGTTATCAACCAGATTTTATGGTGAAGATTATTTCCATATTATTTTCAAGAGAAAGAAATGAATGAAGGATGCTGCTGAATGACAGTTTAATAGTAATGATATATATATATAGTTTCTGCAATCCCAGAGCAATTTATAAATGATATTCATAAAAGAGTTACTCTGCCCATCTTTGAAATGCCTCTGTCTCTCAGCTGGAGGTTGGGATCCCAACAGACAATTGGCAAAAAGCAGAAAGGAGATCAGCAGGGGAAGGAGAATTTTGGTCGAAAATTCACAGACTTGAGAAACAGCGTCTCTTGTGGAAAACCAAAACCAAAAAAACCCCAAAAGAACCAGCACTGTGGAATCATTAAACTCCCCATGGAACAGAGGATTTTGGTCTTGTCAAAAAAACTCTGGTCATACAGAAAGCTTCTTGGGAGTTAATTATCTACCACTGACAGATAACAGACCAAATTCTGCCATATGTTGCCAAGGAATATCCATAAGCCAAATATAGGCCATGCCTTTCTGGTTTAAGTACAAATGAACATGTACTTAAGAAGGTTGGTCATTGATGTTTATGGATCTGCTTTTACTTGCATGTATTGTCAGTGCAGCACACACAATTGTGTACCACACTCACTTTTACTATGACTATAACCATTTACAAAGTATGCCAACATGCTCCAGTGCCTGATTTGAAGTCTATGATGGAATCTCTCACAGAAATACCAGCATTTGGGTCTATCATTTGAAAGGAAAATGGAGAGCTGTGCTCTCCTCCTACAACAGCTATACTGCTTCATTGGTTTGGGGACTCAAGTCAGCTTTGGGTTGCTTGCACCACAGCAGTGATTTAGCAAAGAATTGAGGGGATTCTTTTTGTGACCTTTGTGTATTGCACCAACACAAACAAGTACATGCTTTGTTCACTCAGTTATGGGAGGTACAGACTTCTAGTTTGGACATCCAGTTCTTTCAGGAGTCAGGCAAACCATTTAGAAGGTGTGCTCTACATCTTCCTTCTCAGTTTCCCACCTCTCAGGCAAGTACCTTACCCACTGTTTTCTGAAAGGTTAAAACACACTAATCTAAAGATGAAGCATAGTACCCAACCATAGTATCTCAACTGCATTATAGTTTAATGAAAAATTACAACAGTGACAGACACTAGTAAGTATCTGAAACCAAACTACAAGAGGCCTTTATTTTTTTTTTTTAAATCTGACTTTTTTCCCACCTTCATCCATTAGTAGTTTTCCCAATGCAGAATTTTCCCACTAGTCACCAGGTGCTGGGAAAGCATTTGAGAAAGAGAGGTGATAAGGGAAGAATGATTTGAGAATAAAATGTTTGCAGTAGAGAGAGAAAATTAGCTGGTTTAGTGCTTCAGTATGTAAACTAGCTTGGGCTTTGAAGCAAACTCATTAGAGCAGGTTGACAGTCTGAGTGACAAGTGAGGGAACTCCTCACAGGAACATTTCTCATGGTTAGAACAGGGCAGCAGGTTAACCCGTTACTGAAGGATTAACTGTTCATCAGCTATGTGCTGACATGCCTGAAAAATATTTAGCCCCTTTGTCTGTGATTCACTTTAATTCTGCCAGCCCTTTGTAGCCCTGCAAAGCCGAAGGTTTGTGTCCTCTCGGAGATCTATGACATGACAGATGGTTTGAGAAATACTGTAGCACAAATTTCATTACAGAATTTACTGTGGACTTTAGTTGAACACCAGTCTGCAAAGTAAACTTTCTCTAAGTTTTTAAAATAGCTCATTTTCACTTGTTATACTCAAATATGCTTCGAGATATTGCTTCTGAAAGAGATGGCAGAGTCATCATGAAATAATGCACTCATTGAGGAATTCGGTCATTTGTATGTTGAATTCTGATACTGAAAAAAAAAAACAAAACCAAGCAAAAAAAAAAAAAAACCAACCAAAACCAACCCAACAACCATAATTCTCTTTGATCTAAAGCGGTATGAAAATTTGGTGATTAGAGATCCCATTCATCCTCAGTCATGCCATGAAGATAAAGGCAGATTGGAAAGGAGTACTTTGTAGACTGTTTTGGTCAGTTCTGCATAACTAATACTAGATATTTTATCTTCTTGCTTTTTCCTTCTCTAGTTTAATTTATCAGTATACTTGCCCTTTTGGTGGTGTGGGGTTTTTTTGTTTGGTTTTTTTTTTTTGGTGTGGTGGGTTTCTGGGGGCTGGGCGTGATTTTAGACATCTATTTAAAGGTCAAGTACAAGATAAAATAAAAGAAATATGAATCAAATCATGAACTTTACCAAAAGGTAGCTCCAATAAAGGTTACAAAACAGACAGCATTGTGAAAGCTGCAAGCCACCAGTTCTTATTTATGAGGAGCTAGAACCTTCATAGATCTGTGTGCTGAAACAGAGCCTTCCTGGAAGAGGTCAGACCAGAACTCAGACTTGTCAAGGAATTTCTCCATTACACTGGATTTTGATCAGGCATCTACAATCTCTTTCCCCTTTGTCCTGAACAATTTTCTTGCATTTTGCAGTGTTTAGAAATCCCTGCTATATGGCCAGTAGTGAGATAGACTGTAAATCTGACCAGCAAAGTGTACAGTCATCTCGCTCAGAACCGATCATTTTTTATCCAGTTTTGACTGACACTCTTGCAGATGCTCTGCGCTCTGGATATTGTTATCAGACAAATAAAAGTTGTAGGGGCAAGACAGGTAGCTGAGACACATGTGCTGCTAAAGGACTGTGACCAAGGTTGTCTGGCAAGTTTACAGTTGCTGGATATGGGCTGTTGCAGCCCAAGTGTAATCCAGTTAGTTTTGGGATGTTGTTTCACTGGAAAACTGATTTTCTGCTCTAAGATTGTAGCGAAAAGACCAGAGGGATTATACGTTGAAGATGATGTTCTGGGAGTTATGCAAACACGCAGGGCTGCCGCTATCTAACAGGGTGGCCACTTCAGCAGAGATAACAGACTTTATCTGAACTCAGGCACACTTCCTGATAAAGTGGGCTGTACAGCTGCTAGGTGACAGTTACAATAGATAGATTTAGTAAGAAGAAGAAAAGACACTTTTTTTTTGTTATTACTATTTGGGCTGGAAAGCTAAGAATGACTTCAAGTCAAAAGACTCTCAGCTTCTGAAGAAACTTATCTCAAACCATGAATGTGTACTAGCACTCTCCTCTGGTATTATCTCCAGATTCCCAGTATACTAATTCATTAATTCAATTACACTAGATGCATATTCTGATTTCAGTCAAATCAGCTAGAACATTGACCAGTTTGGGGTTTTTTTTAAAGGCCAAAATCAAATTATTTTCCACAATGCCTACATTCATTGAACTACATAAGACTTTTCATATAAGGAACCCAAGGTATATTTGTTTTAGAATACTTCCTCCTGGAGTTATTGCCTTTCCAAGTGCATATAATATAGAAATAGGTGTGGTAATCAACACTTAAAAAGATGTTGTACTCCTGCATCAAGAGCGCTTACTCTTGTAATATCTACCCTTAGCAAAGGCTCACTTTCGTTCTTGATGACTGAAGGAGGTATTGTAAACCATGCCTATATGAATTGAATGTTAGGACTCAGATTTGCAGATATTTCTATCCCTAAAGCTCCTTCATTCAACCTGTATAATGGCAATGACATTCTCCAGAGTGGTGGAATGTACACAGAAGCAGTTAGTTAGCTCCTGGATAACTTCCATTTTCTAAAAACCACCAAGTCTGGTCATTGAAAGATAAGAGTCCTTCGTGGGTTGCTACAGATTTCAAGTAAACTCCTGGTAGGAAATAGAATATTTATTTCACTTAAATCTTTATCATCAATGGAATCTTCATTCTTCTTAAAACACTAGTAAATGCAAAACAATATCATTCTCTTAATGGAGATGACCGCCAGTAGGCTAGAATAGTACAGACTGGAAAAGAGTACTACAAAACTACTTCAGAAACAATTAAGGATATGGAGGATAAGGATATGGTTTTATGAAAAAGGCTGAGGCTGTGGGGAAGATTACGGTAATAAATACTCATATAAACAAAATATGTGTCACGGTTACCTCTCATCTTCGAAAGAATGAGGGGACATTCAAAATGAAATGAAAATATGATATGAAAGGAAAATTATTTTACCTCACTAAGTATATATGATCAGACTTCCCAACTATTTGCAGCTGGAAGTTGAAAGTGAAAGACTAAGATTCAAAATCAGGTTAAATGGGTAAACAGGAGCCCTCAGTGAAACAAGTACTTAATCTGGCAAGTAACTCCAAAAGAGATAAAAGTCTTTTCGGTTTGGTTTGGTGGGGTTTTTTTCAGTGCCTAAGCAGCTATTTGCATTAAGGTAAATTCCTCATGATTTGAATTTGTACCTTTTTTATATTTGTGCTTTAAGCAGCTGGGACTCGCTGCCAACAGAAACTGTTCTACTTTTGCTGTAAACTTGAAGGCGATAGTAGGACTTGGGCTTTCTCTCTCCCTCTCCTGCTTGGCCATCTTCAAGGGATAAACGATTTGTATTCTTTTCTGCTGAGAAATGGTATTTTATTTCTACTACCTCCAAGTGAGTAAAAACACTGAGGGAGTTGTTAACACATTAGTGATGCATCTATTATTCTTTGTCCCAGAAAGAGTCCTCCAGTGAGCTAAAAACTTACATGGTTACTGCTAAAAACTTACATGGTTAGTGTTAAAAACTTACATGGTTAGTGTTAAAAACTTACATGGTTAGTGTTAAAGGGGGTTTTTGCGGTGACACTGAACCACCTTTTTTCCAGGCAAAATACATAGTTGTTTCAGTTTCAATTATTTTTATGGAATGGTTCTTGTATTCCTCCTACTTGCTCTATGCCTTTAAAAAGCCTAATGCCACATCTTTTTCTATCCAGGTCCCAAATTATTCCAGGTCTTTTCCATTTCTTCACAGAATATCGGTTTTCTATATTATGTTTTCTCTTCCCCCTCGCAAACTCTACACTACCCTGGCCATGTGAAGTTGTGTAGAATTATCTATTCTTTTCCCACTCCCGCTGCCCCTTGGATATATCTAAACCTTTTTGATTTCTTCATGACTGGCCCTAAAGATCACTGTATACTAGAGGGTTCATTTTTACTTTATATTTTTGGGGCTTTCCAAAGGTACTACAAAATACAGTTTGCCTCTCAGGTCTAGAAATATACATCTTAGATTTCCTATAAATCAGCTATAGGTACTTAGGCCAATGTTTATGCTAAGCCTTCTCTTTCTGTAGTATGTAGGTAGGAAGAAACTAAACATAGAGAAGCTCTCTTAAAGTGATCTGCAGTAATTCATCAGAGTTTTCTTGAAGACCTTAGTCGTGAAAATCACAAACAGCTTCTGTGCACTAAACAACAACAAATGCTAGCCCTGAAGCTCTAAGGAATCATGGAAACAGTTCTTCAGTGCATTTCCCAGTATTGATCCATATTCATTTTCATGCTCTCAATTTTGCATAATTCTCAGGTTGAAATGAACTCAGAGCATGCAATGTGAAACTCAGCCAAGCATTCTGCTTCCCGTAATTCTGGCTCAAAACCATACATCGGCCTGACTTTTCTCAAAGCAGTTTTCACAAAAGGCATGCAAGCATTGACCAACCCCATGCTGGATTCCAAATTTGTAATATGGTTTTGGTTTTGTTGTAAACATTTTGCATAGCTTTGGTTTTCTATATTAAAAAGTTTTATGCAGTCCTCAGAAGCGTCTAAATAGGGAAAAGTAAAATGAACTCCAGCATCAATAAGTCCATGCCTTCCCTCCTAGTCTTTGGACCCTGAAGTCACACTGGCTGCACAGCTTGATTCAGATATTAAGGAATAGTTTTTGAGAAATCTGCAACTGACCTTCCAGGTTTTGCAGCAGGCATTGCACACCTCTTCCAGAACAAATGATCTTCTAACACCATCCACATAATTACCTACCTCACAAGTTGTTCTGCATGGTCCTGCCATTGAGCATGGAGCCTGCAGCTGCCCAAGTACTCATGGAGAAAACATCCAGAGGAAGGGTACCTTCCTAGTGAACTGTGGGTTAAGGACCTCTTGAAAGAAATCCTGACACTTAGACCATATGGATGTAGAAAAAGCAGAATCACTGTAGGTCAGAGATTTATAACCAAAAGGTCATTAGAGAGTCTATTCCTTTCCTACAGTTTTAGCTAAACTGCTTAACAGCTTGCAGCTGTACCTACAAGTATCCTAAAGAGCTGGAAGCTTCCTAGATTACCTTGGCTGTATCTGCCCTTTGCAACCCTTAGAAAAAAAATACTAAAGACAACAATTTTCTGGGACACAGAAGCATTCAGACTGTCTGTTAAGGGGTTCTTCTCAGCCATTTTTACCAGCATCCCTACATTTCTGAGAGCAAATCAAAGAGGTTTGTCTGGCCTTCTAGTCATTTAAACTGACTTATTTCACTTTGCAGTGAAAAGAATGAAGAACAGAGTCTCAGACAAAATTACAACGTGGCCTAAGAGGCTGTTTAAGAAGCTACCATATCTCAGCTATTAGATATAACCTTCCATGAAATGATAGTGCTGTGCTATGGTGTATTTGCAGGATCATCAAAGTGAACTACAGATCAGAGCTTCATATGTGTATCTGTGTGGATACCTTTGTTGTTTTCATTTCTGGAAAAGCTCAGTATAAGTACAGATCAGCATGAAAGCCATCAACAATTGCAGATTATTAATTTTGTGTTGGAATATCCAAGTCTCTAACTACAGCTTTAAGAAAATGAGGGAGGAAGAGGAGTTAGAGCATGCTAATACAGGATGACCACGGAGAACCTGTGATGCCACAGGTGGCATGGTGGAACACGATCCTCAACCCTTCACTGGGCACTTGTGAGGCCTTGAATGCATTCAGGAGCTGCTGCATCTAAAGAAGGATGATTTTAGCAATCCTCAACCTATGGATTGGTTTACAGCTATTGTTAGAAGCCCACTGTCTAATTCTCTGTCCTGTCTTGTCCTGCTGTGTAAGTGCTGACATAGTTTTCAACTGGGATTTGCTGCAATTCTCCCTTTTGCAGAAAGTACATTAAACTCTTTAGTGGAAAAGGGATGTTGTGAAGCCTGACTGAATTTGTCACGGTGTTTTGCTATTGATAAGTGGTGTCACAGGAGTGTGAAGTGGAGCTAGATATGACTCTTACTCACCTCTTCAGAGCTGGAGAGGTGTTTGGGTCTTGATGTCTCTAGCTATCTATTAGCTCTTCAGTATTTATTCAAGACAGAGTTAATGACTCAAGGTTTTAAAACAAACTTTAGAAGAGGAAGTTGGAGTAAGACAAATAAGCGAATGCATTTTAAATTCCCAGAGTGAAGGTATTAAGGAGAAAAAACTGCTGAGAAGGAAATCTTTCTCCCAGCTGTGCTTTCTCATGTCAGGCGAATTCACACTCTGGTTTGACTTTAAATGATCGTAAAACATCTTTAACATAAACAGTATATTTAACAAAGATAGAAGTGGCCTCATTAGAAGTGCAGTAGTTTCTCACACCTCGTCTGCTTTCAGGGAATGACTGGTAACTCTTCGCAGTGGATGTGCTGCAGACACATTCCAACTCTGATGTCAGCAGTAGCCACACCGAGAGCTTCGCTGTTGTGTGGCATGGCTAATTTGCCAGAGCTTGTCAGATAAGGAAATAAACTTACTTCAGCAACCATGAGTTATTCCCATCCAAAGAAAATCTTCTTGAGTTCTGATGTAAGGATTCTGTGAAAATTTTATTTCATGATTCTCTTTCCAAAAGTTTGCTGACTTTTCTTCAGATTTTTTGAGGCACTGACAGTATGCCTATGTAACTGAGAAGAATTTAACCTAGAAGATTTAGCTTTCTTTACCAACTTTCCTCTCAGAAATTTCTACTTCAGTGGCCTGTACAAAATTGCAGACCCAGCTAGTTTGTGCACACATTGATCCAAAACATTTTCAGACTTTTCATTATTCATTAATGTAGCCATAGTACTTTCACCTGTAAAAGTACAGTAGATTTTAATGCTTCCTGTCAGACTCTGATATCCAGATTACTCTTCAAGCTTCCTCCAGATATCATCCTCCTTTCCAGTGAAGTCACCATTAGGTTCTTGCAACCTTCTTTCAAGTTGTACCTAAATAAGTGTCAGTCGACACTTATTGCCCAAACTGATGATTGACTCCCTGACATTCATTTCCCTCTTGCTGCTTTGTTAGACGTCTGAATATTCATCTATCCTCTGCCTTTGTCTTCTCTTCCCTGCTGCTTTTATGTTAGGTCCTACTCAAAACTGCTTAGTCTTGAGGGGCTAGACTCACCAGAGTCCTCATATGAAGATCAAATACATTATTTAAGAGTTGAGGCACATTTTGAATTTTGCAGGTGGGTTGGTGGATTATAGGAACTCTGCTATTAGTCCTGACTACCATATCCTTATTTTGCTTTGCGTATGCACTGCCACAAATGTAATATTTTCTTGACCCAGGGTCAAGGGACTCAGTAGCAAATCTGAGATTTAGACCCAACCCCTGTATGAACTAAGGCAAATCCCAAAGGTGACCATACCTGTAAACTGTTACTGTTTAGTGAAGTTTGGTATTCCAAAATTCATGAGTATAAATAAAAGGTTACTTAAAAAAAACCCAACCAAACCAAAAACAACAACAAAAACCAAACAAAACAGAACAAAAAAAACCACCAACAATTATTTCTGTTTAACCTAATCAGCAAACATGACAGATCTTATGTCCATCTTAGTTGCTCTGAGCAGAGAAAATCTTTACAGGTGATTTTGGTCAGAGTGAAGCATATTGGCTAACATCCAGTAATACAGCAGGAATAACTAAAACTGTTGTATCTCTTCAAGCATCAAGCACCTTCACCCAATAAACTGTCCCTGTTTAAGACCTTCTCTTGTGATATGTGAAGATTACTAAACAAAGGTACATAACTGTTATATTTCATGTGAATATTATGAGAGAAAATGAAATTTAAAAGGTGCAGGTAGCCAATAAATCTTACTGTAACCTAATTTTTCTAGGAATTCTACCTCAGGCAAAGCATATGTAGCCTAGAAAGATTGGCATTTTATAAAATATTCCACTATTTTGCTCTCTTTTCTTAGTTATTCAACACTGAAATACCTACTTTTCCCTGTGATATTACAACACTCTCGCACTACTTACAAAAAAAATAAAAAAAAGAAAAATCACAAACGAAAAAGCAGGAGATCCTTTCCAGAGTGCTTGCTGCTTCTGACAGGCACCATTCACTGTGACCGTCCAATTCAAACAGACAACGTTAGAAGACTGAATTTTCGTTCTCTGCAGTTGTGGTTATCCTTGTAACTTGAGTTGACCCAATTATTTTGTGGGAATTTTAAATCTGCAGCTTAAAGAAAATTCCATCTTTTATGAGCTATTTCAATATTCCTATTGGAAAATTTCCCTGTTTTATTCTGAATTCACCAAAACATATAAAGGAGCTTTGTTTGCTACTGAACACTTCTGAAACCTTTAGAGGTATGTCAGCAAATCTGTACCTTTTGTACAAGCTGAGCTACTGGAAGCCTCATATGTAAGGCCTGTCCTAGTGGATGATAGGAAGGTTTTCTGTGCTTTATAAATGTCAATTATGTTTTTTTAACACAAAAGAGGGGTGGTTTGTTCTATTGCATCAGCAAGTATCCGACGCAAAATAAAGCAAAAGCCCTCTATTTTAAGTAAAAGATGAGCTGGGCGTGGAAGTTTGTTTAAAGGAGACTTATCAGTAATTCTGGCACCTGACATAGTGTGACATGCATGCTTTCATATCCAGAAAGAGGTGATTTTTCCAGACAGGCCAATGTCAGTGGGGCAGGTAATATACACCAAACAGAACATAGAGGGAACAATGCCATGTAAATGTTAAATATGTATGATCCAGCAGGAAGCAGTGCCTTCTTGAAACCCCAGTCATGAAGCCCCAAAAATTTAGTCAGAAATATTGGTGTTCCCTTACTTCTTTTATGACAAAATCAAAATAATCGCAGCTGGTCATTATTGTTTTGCAGAAAAAAATTAGATTTCATTTGGGAGGAGACTAAAAGAGAAGAAGTGTGGTATCCCTGTGGTACAGTGTGGCAAATGGTAGCAAATGAGGCTGTGTTAATTAGACTTAGTAGGAAATAGAATAAATTTATTCTATCTTCCTAGATACTGTAGTTTTAGGACAAAATCAGCTTTCAAAGATTATGTTAAGCTCTTTTGCCTTTTTCTTTTTTTTTACCATTTAATGCATGAAGAATATTAATGTTTAGATATTTTTACTCTTTCATGCTTTTCTTCATCTCCTTCAAATTCTAGTGATTCAGCATTTCCAGTTCTCTTAAATTTACACTGCATCAAAACATGGAGTTCTCATCTTTTCTTTCAGTATTTTTTTGTTGTCTGTAAACTTGAGATGTTTCAAAGAACTAGAATGAAAGGAGGAAAAAACCACCACAACTGAAAACAAGCATCGCTCAGTTCTTTCTGTTATACTTGGTATTTAACAAGCTGAGTTAAAAAGGTGAGAGAACAAACATAGCTCTCAGAACCCGAGATAAAATGCAATTGAGGCAGGATCAAGTTTTAACATTTCAGTCAGTTCTAATCCCAGTACAGTAGACCCAAGATAAAGAGAACTTGAGTTTACAGACTTCAACCTGCAGACCCTACATACCCAAGCCATATTTTTCTCAAGGGCCCCAGTTCTTTGGTGGGTATGTTTCAGCAGACTAAATCCTTTTCTGATCCATTGCTAGCCTTTCAGTGAACATGTTTCCAAGCAAAAAGATCCAAGAGTACTTTGATACTAAACTCGGCATACAGTTTGTCTCAGGTTAGAGTATATCTCATTTTATTTCAAAAAGAGAATACAGAGAGGAAAAACAATGAGTCTTCTGGGGCTGGTTCTAGCCCATTTGAACTCAAATTAACAGAAAAGTGTGAATCACAGCTTGCCTTGTTGTGATTGCTTTCCTGTGCCCATTCAGACGTGCTGTCTCAGGGCAGAGGAATGGGTTAATCTCAGACACTTCATTGTTAGTGAGGTTCAGACAAGAAAAGGGATGCTTGTACCAGAAGCACTCCTCTGCCTTGGAACTCAATATTCTCCTGCCTCACTTGCATCAAGGAGTTGGACTTGTTAGAAAGAGAAGGAGAAAGGCCCTGGGGTTGGGAAGGTATCTGAGGAGTGGCTCCCCTCCCTGAGGAGTGGCTGAGCTGAATTTGTAAGATGCTGAGCCCTAGGCTTTTTGAGTCTGAAAATTAGTTTCTGGTACCTATAACCCAAATAAGAGCAACCTACCACTGCAGAAGCTGATTTACCTCTTTATTGTACTGCTGCATTTCTGCTTGGCAAAAGATCTCACCTGCAAGCACTGGAGAGACTGTAGAGAGCTGTAGAGCTAGGATGCTGAAATGCCCAAATCCACCGAGTACAAAAGAGCCCCAAATTTACCCTACTGCAGGGCTCAGCCAGGACAGTCCCTCACTATCTGAGATTGAATAAACACTTGAAAATCAGCCCAGCTTTCCACAGCAAGATCCTTAGGACACAAGGATCAGAGACAATTTCAAGCTGGCATTTTATTTCAGCTGTCACTTCTTTCCTGTTTTCTGTCACTCCAGTCCCAACTGGCCAGACCTAAAAATAAACTTTCTTGGATCTGGAAAAATTAATGACATTCCTTTGGAATGCAGGTTGGTTGAAAGAACCACTATCAAGTCCAAGAAATAAACAGGAAAGTATTATTAAGAGAAAAATAATCTTTAAGAGAAACAGATTTAATGATTAACAGCTCTATTTTACCACAGACAGAATTCCTGCGGTGATATATGGAAACCCTCTGGGACTCTCAATTTTTACTAGATAATCCATCCTGAATGTTAAAATACAGCCTTATCCCCTGCACATCACCTTTTGAACTATTCAGGCATTTTACTAATTGACCTCAAGAATAACTCTGGCTGAGATTATCTGAGGTACATGGCTGCCTGACTCCCAAAAATAAAACACAAATTTGGGGCTTCGTTGGGGTTTTTTTGAAGTTTTTGTTTTGAGTTTGTCTTGGGGGCCTTATTGTTGGGGAAAAATAAAGGGGGGAAAAAAGCATTAAGAATCAATATTGTGGACCATGAATATTCTATTGCTCTTAATTGTGATTTTGCACATTGTATTGTGCATTTGCTTGGTGACATAATTACCATTTATGTACAGTGTGTTCAGTGCACAAGAAAGAAAGGAAAAGCTAGATATTTTAAACAGTATTAAATATTATTGATTAAAAAAAGTCTTTTATAGTCAAGGAAAAAATATATTTGTTCCCAAACCCATCTTTTAGAAGTAAGCCTCTTACAATGGGCAGACTCAAACAGCTGTAGCCTTGAAAGAACTTTACTCCTCGGTATTTCTTGGCATAGCTCTCTAAGTTTTCCTTAACAGAAGTGAAAAGTGATGAAGCTTCACTTTTAAGTAACTTGAATCAGCACCAAATTAGTCACAAGAGAAAGGTTGTAAAATAGTTGTCAATACCTATAAAAGCATTTATTATACCTCTTATTAAAAGAGGTACATCAAGTTCCTCAAACCTGTCAGGGAGAGAATAAATGTATCACTCCCTCTCATCCTAGAAGAGTGACAGTTAATTTTATTAGTTAAATCCAGAAAATAAAATCATGGCAGATACCCTCTCCTGTGAATAACTCTACAGGTGAAGTTATTTACGCTCCTAGTACAACCGTGGGCCCAATCTGGGCCAGCCACCCTACAGACACAGTAGAAGAGAATCCCTGTCTTGATGAATTTGAGGAAGAAAAGACAGAAAGAGAAAGAATGACGGATGATCAAAATCATCCTTACTTTTTTTGTTCATAATTGAGATGGAGAAGAAATCAGTACTACTGCACGTATCTGCATCCAGTTTTCAGAAATCTCAACCGTAACAAAAATAACAGAACTATCACCAAACTTCTTTACTTATGTCTCTTTCACTCTTCAAAATACAACTTCTAGGAGTTATACAAATAAATCAGAACTACATGATGACACCATGACACATGGAGCACAGCTGAGGGTTTGTGTCCACCAGAATGGGTCATGGCTGAACAGGACTGGTCAGGCAGTGGCATAGATGCCATGCAGGGTTGGTCAGGGCTACTAAGCCACACAACACCCATTTTTCTGCAACCTATTATTTCCATCTGTTTTTTATCTTGCTGATGATAAACAAAACATAAAATGTAGTCTGGGTGGTGCTGTTGCTAAACCTTTGTCACATCTAGACTTCTGGAGTTCACATCTTTGGCTGTAGCATTTTGGACAGCTGCCTTCGAAATGGCCATCAAACACTTCTTATGACCCTGCTTCCTGTTTGTTTTTTAATTCTGAGCTTCCTGGAGGAATAGACTGCCACCACACAGAAAAGCAAGGCAGTAAGCATAACAATTTCAAAGCTGTCATGTACACAGTAGAACAAGCACATGTGGTCAGGAAGTTACCTGAAGAGATTTCATAAAGGTGCTGTATTGATTTTGAGCGGCAAAGTTTTGGTAGTGGGAGGGTACAAGGGTGCCTTCTGTGAGAAGCTGCTAGAAGGTTCCCCTATGTCCAGTAGAGCCAATGCCAGCCAGCTCCAAGACAGACCCACTGCTGACAAAAACCGAGCCCATCAGCGACAGTGGCAGCAGCTCTGCGATAACCTATCACATATACGTTGTCCAAGCAAAAAGATACAGTACTTTGATACTGAGCTTTACACACAGTTTGTCTCAGCCAATAGTACATCTCATTTTATTTTAAAAAGAGAATACAGAGAAGAAAAACTGTGAGCCTGGGGCTGGTTCTAGCCCATTTGAACTCAACAAAGAACCCTATTTGTGATGAATGCTTTCTTTGTTGCGATTGCTTCCCTGTGCCTGTTTGGGTATGCAGTCTCAGGGCAGAGGAATGGGTTAATCTCAGGCACTTCATTGTTAGTGAGGTTCAGGCAAGAAACGGGGTGCTTGTACCAGAAGCATCACTCTGCCTTGGGACTCAATATCCTCCTGCCTCACTTGCGCTAAGAAGGCGAGAAAAGCCCTGTGCAATGGCAATTGCAGTCAGAGAGAGGAGTGAGAATATGTGAGAGCAAAGACTGCAGACAGCAAGGTCAGTGAAGAAGGAGGCGGAGGAGGTGCTCCATGTGTTGGAACAGAGATTCCCCTGAAGCCCCTGGTGAAGACCATGGTGAGGCAGGTTGTCCACGGTGATTAACGGCACTGCAGATATTCACCTGCAGCCCATGGAGCACCCCACGCCAGAGTAGGTAGATGCCCGGAGGAGGCTGTGACCCCAAGGAAAACCCACACTGGAGCAGGTTTGCTGGCAGAACTTGTAACCCTGAGGTGGACCCATGCCGGAGCAGTCTGTTCCTGAAGGACTGCATCCCATGGAAATGTCCTACCCTGGAGCAGTTAATAAAAAACTGCAGCCCATGGGAAGGACTCACATTGGAGAAGTTCATGGAGGACTGTCTCCTTGTGGGAGGGACCCTACGCTGGAGCAAGGGAAGAGTGTGAGAGGTCCTCCCCCTGAGGAGGAAGGAGTGGCAGAGACAACATGTGATGAACTGACCGCAACTCCCATTCCCTGTGCCCCTGCGCCACTGGTGGGGAGGAAGTAGAGAATTCTGGAGTAAAGTTAAACCCATGAAGAAGGGAGGGGTGGAGGGAAGGTGTTTTTAAGATTTAGTTTTATTTCTCATTATCATTGATTGGTAATAAATTCCTTTTTTTTCCCCAAGTCGAGACTGTTTTGCCTGTGACATAACTGGTGAATTATCTCTCCCTGTCCTTATTTCTACCCATGAGCTTTTCATTATATTCTTCACTCCCTTGTCCAGCTGAGGAAGGAGAGTGATAAAGTGTCTTTGGTGAGCACCTGGCATCCAGCCAGGTTCAACTCACCACAGGTGCCAATTTACACTTTTCTCCAGTGGCTGGAGAGTGGTAAGTCACACTGATATCTAATGGGTGGCTTACATGAAAAATCAGGGATGTTCATAATGGCCAAGTGTCAGGAAAATCAAAAGCTCTCTGTGCAAATTTGTAAGTAGCATGCAAAAATCCCAAAGAACTCAAGGAATGAGTCAATGAGTGATTTGGACTGCTCCTTACTCTTCAAGACCTATCTAGAACTGAGACATTTAGGCTGGAAGCCTGATGCTAAGAAAAAAGAGAGGAGAAGAGGATGTTATTTGATTTGTGTCTAACGTAACCACACAGCAAAAGTAAGAGATGCAGAGGAGCTTGCTGCTTGTTTAGGAGAGCACTTACCTGCATACATGCCTACAGTGACAATAAAAGCCTGTAAGACCCAATTACAGATAATTTTTTCCTGCTTGGGGAAAGATTTGGGAGTGTGGGAAGAGGCAGGAAGGCTACAAAGGGAAGGCGCTTTCTCAATTTAACGATGAGTCAAGTGTCCTTCACCACAATGCCTGCATAGCACCAAGCTCTTTACTGCAGAAAACGTTGACCCACAGGAGAGACAGCCATTTCACAGGCCGTATTTTAAAATGTTTCTGTTAGGATGCTGACAGCTCCTGAGCCCTGGCTGCTATTTTGTGGCTTACAGATTTATGGGCATGTGACTGCCTGCCTGCATGCCCGCCCACCCATCCATGCTTCAACCGAGTTCCTAACCTGTCAAAGAGAAAGTCATCTGATTGCTAATCCTCACAGATATTTTTCTTTCATTTTTGCCACGTTCTTCTTGTCTGTTTCAGGGTGCCTTCTCCTTCTCAGAAGGTGTCGCAGGCTGTGATCAGTGCCGTTTTCTTCACAATACAGCAGCCCTTGCAGTGTCCCCCATCCTTGTTTTTTTGTCCATTCATTCTTCCTCATCACTGAAAAGAAACACATTGCAAACTTATGCTGGGTGGCTTCACTTTCTGATTCTAGCCAAGGGTTCATATTTCAAGTATCCCATGCACAGGGTTGCATTTTGATTGATCACACAAGGCACTGCAGAGGCAGTAGCCTCACCCTGTGGAGCTCTGACCTCCTCCAGCTTCATCAGTGCTGATTGAGCAGGCTACTGCCCTAGGCTCCCCCAGTTGCTGCTCACTACCCTGCTGTGAATTTCTGCTCCCTGTGATCGGCCTAGCGAGCTCTTTGCGTGAATGCTCTCTGACAAGCCTAAGTCCAAAAAATTCAGTATAATGTTCAGTTTAGATCATCTCCTGATGGCTAAAACAGGTTAGGGGATGCTAATGTGACTATATCACTTGAATTCAGGTGGTGGTTTTCAAGGCAGAAATATGATTAAAGAAAGGTAGATGAATTAATCAGCTGAGGTAGTCAGCCTGATGTAGTCAGTTCTTGTACTCTTCAAGAGTAAGAAAGCACTGTGATTTAACAGTAATTTTTATTGTTAATTTAAGCTGACCTTTCAGTGTTTCCTGAACAAAGCTATGGGACTCCACTGCCTGAGACATGTAAATTAGATGTGCATTTGTGCACAAACCTGTGTGTAACACCTGCATGTTAAGTATGGAAAGCTTTCAGCATGTGATTGCAGATGTGTGTTTCTTACAAAACTCTATTAAGCCTCTGACTTCGCTAAATGACACATTTGCACTCTAGCCCCAGCAGCCACAGGACACGACATCTGCTTTTCCTTGCTGTGACCCTGTATGCCAGGTAAACTCAATCTGATGTATTACGACTTGATCCATAGTCCTGCCTCTAATCCCAGAACACAAAAAATGCTATAGTGTGATAGAGCTGAGGCTAGTGTGGGATGTTTCTTCAGAGCATGAATTTTGAGAAGTCTACTTGCTGATCCTAAGGTGTTAGTGCGAGTTTTCATCATGCATGGGAGAAAAATATCAGTGGTTTTCTGGGTTGGTGCTTCATTAGCCATCAAAATTTTAGATGCATTAATGTAAATGACACCCTGACAGAAGGACACACTATAAAAGGTATAGGAAAAAAATCTAAGAAATCTTTGAAAAAAAATTTAAGGATTCAGTTTCCCATTTCGACTAGATACAGGCAAATCTTCTGAAGAAAATCTTCCTATCTGAAGGGAGTCTCAGTAGAGGCTCATGGGACAAATTGAGGCTAACAACCAAGGCATGAAAATATGGATTTACAGCAATGACAAGGGACTGTGTTTGATTGTCTATGCCAGTGACTCCTGATTGAATGATTCTTTTGAAGTGTTAAGAGAAAGAGAAACCCTGCTAGGCATACACCGTGATTTGGCCAAAATACAGAATATGTGACAAACTATTCAATATGTTTTAGAAAGAAAAAATGGGCTATGAACAAGTTGTTTCTTCCAAAGAGAGAACTGAGCTACCAAGTCAAAACAAATATTCTCAGAGAAATGGAGTGAAATTTCATGATCCAAGACATGAAATTCTGATCCAGACCTGAATCTTCAACTGGCTAGAGCATTCAGTTCAGTGATTTTTGTTATGGAGGTGCTAACACATGCATAACTCTGTCAACTTGTGCCTTACAATATTGATATTACATATGTGATAGGAGCTTGATTTGTCACCTTTTGACAGAGCTTAAATATTTCATTTGATTTGTCGTGTCAGATTCCAAAAAACCCAGACATGAAATTCCTTACATGATCCATTTTTTGATCATCATAAACTTACATTTTACTCTGAGCTTCCTTTTTTTCAGGTTGGGACTAGTGACTGGGTATATTGTGATTAAAAAAAGCCAAAGTATTATTCCGCATTACTGAATCTGTTGAACTCTTTAATGTAAGATGAGCAACTACATCTCAAAGAGAAAAGACTTTCTGCCTTTCAGTTAGAAGTTCAAAGTATGTAGAGGGATTTTAAATTTCTATACACCCTGTCAAATGCTAAATCAAATGGAATAACCTTATGTATACATACTTTACAATCCTCACCAGCTTTCTGATCTCTTTCAGAATAAAGCCATAAAGCAAACAAACGTTGCTTTCTCTTCAGAGACACTTTCTAGTTTGAAGAGTTTCAGCTCTGAATTCCTTTAAACACCTGTCTCCTTCCCCCTATAGCTACTTATACCTTGAAGGTAAAAATCTGCTTGTTGAAAGTGTCTGAGCAAACACCAAAATATTAGAGGACTGCAAGTTATGGTAAAATCTTATAGGATTAGGAAATTGGACAAGAAATATAAAATATGGTTGTGTTCCTTTCTATATTCTTTGATTTATATATGCAGAAAAGAGTGAATTAATATGTATACTTATAAACTATTTATTTATATTCTGTATGAAACACTTTAAATAAAGAAAATACCCACATTTGCCTTCTGCCTCATGAAGAGCTATCATTAAAGCTTACTCCATAAAGCCAACTCATTTCCCAGTTATCTCAACCTACCATTTATTTATATCCCAGATGTACTTCTTGCACCATGTTATAAACTAAATGCCTTTGGGGACTGTTTTTCTGTTTCATTTGTGTTTAGTTCAGGTACAGTATGGCTTTCACCACGTGTGAGGACAGAGTCACTACTAGCAATCAGTATCAGTAATCAGAATTTTGTTAACCACAATGGAAGGAACAGCTCCTGCAGATGTGTCACTGGTTCCCCAGTGTGCTCTAGGAGCACTGCCCTGTGGAGACCTCTGACTATAATAATAAAATTTAATAAAATAAAAAAAAAAAAATAAAAAATTCATAACTGAAGTGAGATGTTTTGTTTACTGTACACTGCACTCTTGGGCATGCTTCCCTCAGGGACTGTTGCTTTCTTGCCCTGCTACTGCAGAGGGGCAACGGAGGGACCCTTCTGCCGGCCCAGCAGCAGTGACCTGAGGTTTCATGTAATTATCCCTACTTTGATCGCCCTACTACTTCCCCATGTGCTTTGATCATTGTACAGAATTTTGGGACTTCAGTGTGTGCAGAAATCTGCTGTTACAAGACAGTGGTACCCATGCTGGCAATATCTGCAGGGCTGCAAGTCTGCAGCAGGGCTGGGGAGAGAACAGAACATGTCCAGAACACCTCTCCTTACCTCAGTCACAAGACCATCATAACACTGTAAAATGTATATATTAGCTTAAGCAGTCTATATTTACTTAAGTGATATTTATAATATATGTTTTCATGTTCCAAGTGTTTTCTTTGCAGATTTTAATGAGCTTCAAGACTGTGAATATAAAGACTGTATAAATATGACACTCAGCCCTGACTACAGAATTATTACCAGTAATTTTATAATATCCTACATCAAATTTTGAATTAATTTGGAGTTAACATGGTGTATTTCACCAACATTTGGCTGTACAGTTGATGAAAGCTGAAGTCTTTCCCACTCTGTGGGAGGTTTTGCTCTTTTGAAGGTCATTTCCACTCATATATCACCTGTGTTAAAATGCAAATGACTTGAACATAATTCAAACAGGGAATGTTCTGTGATAGAAAAATAAAAGCTGTTTCAATCAGCGTGAAGCAGCAATTCTATAAAACTGTAAGGAAATATTTCAACAGTTATGTCTCATTATGGTATGTCAGGATCATGCAATAGAAGTACTGCTGACATGTTCTTAAATAGTAAAGAAATAATATTGGCTGGAAAAATCCACCAGATTCTGAATTAATCACAAAATAAAAGAAATCAGAAACAAATTTTCTGATTTTGAAAACAGTCCTTTGGGATTTCCAAAGACGTTAATTGAATTTAATGAAAAAGGTGTTACAATAAAATACATTTTTCTCAGGGGAAAAAAAATCATGATACCATTTTACTCTCTAAAGTATACACTACTGCAAGAGGAGAATTAAACAGTATGCAACTTATAATGCCATCTGAAATGCAATCATAATTTCTCACTCTCAGCTTCATTTATCTTGTAATTATCAACTATCTTTACCTGGGGGAACCTTAAACCTGCCTACGTGGTTTAATTTGATGCACTTTGGAAATACAAACACTGTTCTTTTTTCTTTTTCTAATTAAATTTGGTGCAAAATCAGAATTCTGCTTTTGCTTAATTACTCAAAATGTTATTTTTTTCCGAAATATTCAAAGGGATTTTTTTTAAATTAGTTTGTTATGTGTTTTCATAGGCTTTTTTTGCTTTAGTCAGCATTGTTGAACTGGTTTATGAACCTTTTCGTAAAAACTTATTCATAGATTTATTTGATTTACTAGAAAACAAATGATTGAAATTTTTCATATCACATGAAATAAACATATAGTTAGGTATTTAACAATCTTCTGATCACATAATATGTATTATTATGAAAGGCAACATTTTTATGAAAAATGAGAAGTTTGAGGAATAACGTCAATATTCTGTATCTTTGGAAAGGGCCCTCTTAGCCCTTTCCACTTGTGCAAAATATAAAATATTGAAACAAAAAAAGCCCATGGTCTGTAATCCTAACATTTCATACGAAGGTTACCTGTGGTATTTCCACCATGTGAGAACGAAGATTTGTTTCTATATGGAATATCTCTGTTTAACTAGAGAAAAGTAAACATATATGAGAAAAGGTGACAGAATTATAAAAGATGAATCAATTTATAAATTTCCACATATAAACATTGCAGAGAAATTAAATCATCCATGGAATTATATTTAATGTGTTAAACATGAAGATAAATTACATTTGAAAATGTGATAGAGGTGTGAAATCTCATTTTGCTGTAACTTTGGTTGCTGTTTAAAAGACAGTGCAATGCATGTCTATGAAATTGTATAACTGGACTCTTAATGTCACATGGCCACACAAGCAAGCAGTCGCCAAAGTCATTGTTCACTGCCTAATCTCAATAAGAGAACAGTGGAAAGTGACCAAGGCACTGCAGTTAGAGCAGCAGGGTTGCTGTTCCAGTCATGAGAGCAAAAGGCGGGACACAGGGGAATTTTTAAGGGAGAAGTACAAAGGGTTACTATTACTCTTACTCTTGCTATTATTACTAATAGGAGTTGGATTTTGGGTGGTAAGAAAGCAAGACTTCTGGCATTCATTTCTCATTTTGGGCCTGAAAAAGAAGCGGTAAACTTCAAACTAAGCAACACACTAAATCGCAATTGAGCTGTCATTAGGTTTTGGAGGTATCTCAGCCAGGCTCTATTTGTGGGTGGTTTTTATACAAGCAGAATAAAGGACACATGGAAGCATAAACTTCTATCACAAAGCAGAATGCCATCTATTGCAGATGTATCTCATTAGCTACGGGCACTGATATCTGAAATTTATCGACTAGGATTGAAAAGTTGAAATCAATCTTTTATCCAAACCTCAAACCAAATAAGAACAGTGGTCATATTAGCGTAAATCTGTGGACTTCAGTGTAACTATGCTGATTAACACAAGTTGACTTCTTGACCCAGGGTTCTTTTTTCTTCTTTTTTTGGGGGTTGGTGTTTTTTTGCAGGCATAAAAAAGAAATAAAAGGGGGGGTTACATTTCAAGTGCATTTTTCTTTTTAAGGGCTATTGAAATGCATATTCTACAGATTTCAGTAACTTGTATCAAACTAAAAATGCCTAAAATCATACAGGAAAATTTTACATACTCCTGAACCCCACATTGTCATTTATGCTGATATGACACAAATACAATATTATCACAAATAACCACTAAATGAAAACACTACCTACTTTGTACGTTTATGTTTGCATATATAAAAAGATCACTTAGATGAATAACAAGTTTGCTTTTAAAAAAAAAAATCACAAAAAAGTGGGAGTGAAAACATGGACATTTCTAAGCAAGTTTGGAGTCATAAAATGTGTGAAATGTCTATGAATTGATGTCCAGGTGTTAAACCATCAGCGGCCCCTTTGAGTACAGGTGGCTGCTAACAGCAAAACCATGTGGTTATGGTGAAGGCTGCTCCTGCCTGCATGCTTAGAGGCACCAGAGATATCACGGAGCTTTGGCAAGAGGGCCAAGCAAATCAGCAATGAAATCAAATTCAAGTAGGTGTCCCAGCACAGGGGAGAAAATTCAATCTCAGCCACTTACACTTTTAGGTTGACAGGACAGGATTAATTAGGTGACTTCGAAATATCTAGCCTCAGCTAGTCAACTAAGCTCTCTCTATGACAGAGGAGACACAAAGAGGCATTTTGTCAGGACTCAGACATTTAAAGATAAGAAAGGGTAGAACACCCCTGGCAGGTGTCCACTGCTCCCTTTCACCTCCGGAGTACAGGGAAGTGGCTTTGACTAGATGCCTGTGTCTTTGGTCAGTGAAAGTTGGGTGAATTCAGTCCCACCATCATTCACATTTGTCATGTATACCCTATTGTGTGCCATAAAGGAACATGAGAACACTATAGCTGTCTGAAAAAATGCTGAATGTTACCTGAAGGATGACAAACAGTTGGTTAGTGTGTTTTTGAAATGAAAAGATATGTTGCTAATCTGTGGAAAGGGGTTTTTTGATTTTCTGAAAATCTGGAGAGTATTACTCCCAAAATTTACTGCATACTGTTCAGTTCTGCAGAAGAATTCTCTTAAATCAAATACAATGACTTTTTTGATGGCACGGAAATTTTTTTAGGGTCTTTTTCATTTGAGACAGTCTTCCCATATTGAGTATCTCAGGAAAATTAAGAGGGCCAAATGCTACACTACTTGAAATGATGCAGGCAACATTCCCATTGAATACAGCCAGGGCTGACACAGGCTGTGGGAACTGGATGAAAGTAATGATCACTCAAGCAGCTGTTATTGATGAAAGTATTTGCCAACACCTTCCCAGTGGCTTGATCTATTCTGTTTTGCATATTGCAAATTGTAACCATCGCAATGAGCAACTTGCTGGGCAGAGAAAAACAATGGGATGTCAGCCACCTCACATGCCGGTACATACAGACTACTGCAGAAGTGTTTGCTAGCCATCCAAATAGCACTTATTTCAATGAGTAACAGTATTTCAGAGAGACGATCCTAATTTTTTCCTTCAGCTTCTTTTGATTCCCTCACAGACATGATGATGATCCCCTTTGCCTTGAAATTCCTTTATTAATTAATTTTTATGACTGTTTCCATTCTCAGAGATAAGAAAATTGAAGAAAACAGCCATAAAGTGTAAGGGTGTTAGTATCCAAATTGGCTTTTTCAAGCTGAAATGTACTGCCCTGTTCACGAAGTGAAAGGAACTTGCCGTCTTTCAAACCATCACTAGAGACTGGCCATTTTCATTAAGCTGAATTCACAGTTGGAAGATGCAAAGAGTACAAACATACTAAAAAAATCTGCAAAACTATTCAGCTATCCCAAGAGACTATGCCACCCCTCAGGCTTAAATTTTCATCTGCAGGAGATGCAGACAGATGGAGGTGACTATGGTATCACATCATGTGGGAATTCAGGAACCAGTGTCAGAGCTGAAAAATGCTTCGTTATATATATCAAATAGAGTTATTCACAGATTTCAGCTAGATTTATAAAAGAAAGTAAGTTATAAAGTTTCCATATAATGCAGCTTTTTATTGTATCCAAGTACAACATTTCTTTATGCCTTTAATTTTATGCCATTAGTTATATTATTTAGATTCCACATCGATTAGAAAAAAAAAAGAAAATTTTTGCCCTTTTTTTTGATTGAGTTTAAATAGTTGAATGCTCTTTGTATAAGGAATTAGAGCTACCAAATCATGCCATCTTTTTCAAAACCAATGTGACATTTCAACACTTTTACAAACAGTGTCATTCTCTTGACATGAACATTTCTGGTGCTGCAATAACATTTTTGTTCATATACTGAAGCTCTGAGAACTTTGACAGCTTCAAATCCCCAAGGTTCAATATATTGTCTTTTTTGTCTTTTTTTTCTTTATTTTTGCTTCATTTACTCTGGGTTCACACACTCGCCGAGTTTAACTTTGGGTTTCTGCCCTCACACAAACTCAAAAACTCAAAGCAATACTCAACCATAATCATGAGTTTTCCACGGTTTGGAACAAAACAGTAAACTTTCTGTGGAGCGCAGAGAGAGGATTAACTTGACAGTCAGTCTATACTTTGTAAATTCAGCCTGAGTTCATTTCAAGGGTCGGCAAGACTTGGAAAATCTTTTTGACAAATCTGGGACAAATTGAGGATTATGAAGACAACTCAAAACATACCCTTCTCAAAAAAAGCAAGTAATCCCTCCTGTATTTCCTTTGTGCCCCACAAAAAGCCTCTGACAAACCACTTGCTATAGAAAGAAGGGAATTTCACATGGCTGCGAACTTCATAAAAAAATGTACACAATTCATTCAGATGAGAAAGGCTTAATTATTCTTATGCTCTTTAGAATTTAACTGTTGCATCTATCCCATATTCAGTTCAACTACTTCTAATTTATGCTTACTTACATTAAAGGAAATTCAAACCTATAATTCAATGTCGATCAAATTGTATAAAAACTCTCTCTTTCAAATAAATGGGTCTTTATTTTTTTCATGTGTGAAGGCACCTAACTACATTTGATCCTATTCAAGTCATTTTATTTTAAGTCCAGATCTCAAAAAAATTAACCAAAGTTAAAAAACCCAAAAAAGAAATGTCCAGTCTTTCATTATTTACATACTTAATGTTGTTTGATTCAGAAACCACAATATAAATATTTTCTTTTAAAAAAATCTGTAAGTATCAAGATATATATAAATATTTTACAAAATGATCAGTGTGTTCTCACCAGAAACAGATGCCTTGAAAATATTTGGCTTGTTTTTAAGAAAAACACTTAAATCATTTTTTGAGGTTTAGCCATCTATACATTGATAGAGCAAGTACTTTCAGAAGAAATACTTCTAAAATATATATTTATACATATTTCATATGTATACATAAATAGAAAGTATTTATTTAATATTCAGAAAATCCACTGTGGTGCAGGTGTACAGGGCTTTCCAAAAAAACTTGGGAATGAGATGAATTTACCCAAATGGCCCCTTTTACAGCAAAGTTTATTCTGCTGTTCGCAGAGTCCCAGCAGCACAGCCAATGCCTTCAAGCTTCCAGCTCCTTCCAAGAAACAAAATGTCTCCAAGCCCACAGGTCTGGACATGCCCGCAGCCTCCATGCCCTCGCACCACCAGAAGAGCAGGATCCCAAGAGGTGGCCGGCAGTGTATCCCTTCGGCACGGAGAACGATGGTCAGGCTGCTGGGCAGGGAGGCCAGCCCTTATTGCAGCCGGTCCTTCCACATCGGAGCGAGAAGCTGGGGTTGTCACAGAGCTTGGCCAACATAGCAGGTGCCAGAAGGAAAAAACGCATACAAGTAAGCCTTCTGTTTGTTAATTGTTTATCTGGGTCAGCTGCTCACTGAGGAGTACAAGCTTGAACTTGGCACCTGTCCTCAGAGCAGCATGAGTCTATCCCATGCAGCTTTGCTTTTTACTGGGATAAAACATAGTTCCAGTATTCCGGAAATTTAAGCATATGAATCGTTTTCTTCTTCTGGCTTAGCTTTCCTTAGTTTCCTAAGTTTTCCATGCTTTGGGAGCACTCACTGATCTACACTGGAATGTGGTCTTTTCCTTCTATTATTTATTATGTTTATTTTCTAGATAGCCATTTCAGGTCTCTTGTCGCTAAGCTACAGCACAATTAACAGGGCCTTGTCCAGAAACATTCACTGACTGAGTTAAGAAATAAGGGCAAAAATTACAACTAAGTAATTGTAAACAGATGAGGCAGGATCCATCCCTCCTTAATTTGAGAGCCTAAAATTTAGGTATCTGGTCTAAACTAGTCCATCTAAACTCCTTCTCTCATCAGAGGAGAGACTTAGCCTTCTCCAAAGAATAGTATATTTCACCATAAGTTGGGCAGCTACAATACATGATCCTTATAAGGTGCATATGACTCCCCTTCATTTTTATAGGGAGCCTAAATAATTGAAACGAGGTGGTCCTCTTAGGTGAAATGAAGCCCGCCATTGGTATCTGCATCTAACATGAACCTGGCACACTCAAAGTTATTTCACTGAGGGATTTCTTAATAGCTCTGCAAGGAACAAATACTCAGAGCTGGCTAACAGCAAGCAGCCGCCACTACACAGAGATTTTCAGCATAGCTTTTGTTACGCGTCTCCTCAACTGTTGTGAAATATGTGACTATACAACAGAGCAATTATAAAATGGCTTTCATGCACAAATACAAATGTGTAAAGAAGAGATGTTAAAATCAAAGACAAATGAATACATGATGAAGTAATTAGAAACAGATCATGCTACAGTGCTGTTTGGAAGGAGTGTTTTTCACTTTGTTCTATTGATGTATGGAGGCCTGCAAAACACTTAAACATGGAAGAATCTTTCTAACACATACTAAATTGCAGAAAAGAAGCAAATAATTTAAAAAAAAGTCTTTCACTGCTGCTTCAAGTGAGTACAGTGTTCTTTTTCTGTACTTCTAACCTAAATCAAATTACAATACACTGTACATAAAAACCTACTATGTGTGCAGAATTATTTTTACAGTGGAAGACAATATGCCAGTACTTTCAGTGTAAGATTCAGAAGGTTTTTCTTATAATTTTGTTGGCAAAAATAGTATTAGGCATGTACCAGGATTTAACCAGATAAAGTTGAAATACTCTTTGACCCAACTGCACTGAAGTCAATGGAGATTATACATTGGGATCCTTTATTCTCAAAGTCCTTTGATATTCTAGGGGGCAGTTTACTGCTCAGATCTTCCCTTGCAGAAAATAAAATCATGTTTTGTTATTTCTCTCTCAAACATGATAGTAAGTCCCAGATTCCCTTTTGTTAGGATCCTCTGCAAATGACTGTCTATGGTTGGCTTTTGCCCACTGCTATTATAAGACATCAATTTCTAAACAATAAACAGTAATGTACATTTACTTCCAGCTTTTGAGTAGAAGTCAAACATAAGTGTTTCTAGTCAGAAAAAAAGGGAGGGTGGTTTCCTGGCAACTTAATGCCATTTGGATTTATATTTAAGATCATAATATGTAAAAAGACTCTTCAGCAATCTTAATTACATTCTTAGCAAGGAAAGAAAACAATCTCAAATACTTGGGTTAAATCCTGGAAATAGACAGTTCTAGCAATATGCTATAAAATCTCCCAAAAGTGGGTGAACTGTCGAACAAAACACTGTAAGGAATATTATAATTTATTTGGCCATGGTCCTTTACCAGAATTTGTGATGTGTTACATGAAAAGCCCAAACCGCATGTCACACACAGTCATTTGTAGAAAACTTTCCACTTCTTTGTGCTCTGAGATTAATGTTGGGCTGAATTCTCATGGATTTCAGGAGGAAGTGACAGCTGACCACGGATTTGGCTCAGAGATCAACTGTTTTTACATCAGGGGCCATTCTTTTCTAGAGGGCAAGTAAACATTTTCATAGGCATGAATGGAACCGGACAGAAGAATCTCTGTGCCATCACTCAAAACTAGATGACCTCTTAAGTGAGATGTGGAAAGAAGAGAAGACTATTTTCCTCATTGCTAATATTATAGTGCATTCTTGTTGAACTGAAAGGATCGCATTGCACTAGAGAAAGACCATCCCTCAGAGAACTTAGAATCTAAGTGATAAGAAAGACTAAAGGCAGAAAAACTGCATTTACTCCCCAACGTCAGCTGCAACAGGATGAAGAATGATGGTCTGTCAAGAGTAAATCATTTTATATTGTGTGATTCGAGTGAAGTTAGCACCTCATTCTCTTAATAAAAATTTGAAAAGGTCTTTTTCATTCTTGACCCCAACCTTCTTCACCCATCTCCCAAAAGAGAGCTTACTGTAATCAAAAACTTGAGAAGAAACAGCAATACCATGCGGATTTGTGGACCTTTAAAGGTTTTGTTAATATCAAATTAGTTAAAACAACAGTTGTTTGAAAATTATGCAGATAGATGTCTATACTGAAACCAAAGATGGATAACATTATAAGCAATTACCTAAATTGTTTTTAAACTGTTAGCTCAATATTTGTATCAGCATTTTGTACTATGTAGATCTGCTTGCTTTAGACTTTCTTGCCTCTTTTGGCAAGTCTTGTAATTCAGAATTTTCTATGTAAAATTAGTTCTGATATTCCTAATGGCTTGACATTTACATTTCCGACTCAGACATGGTCAGAAGATACACTTCAGTGCATCCTATTAAATTTTGACCACTCATTTAGCAAAGGCAGCTATCTAACATGAACTTTGCATTTATTTTCTTACAGAAGACCAAAATACTGCAACCTTTATCTAGAAAATCTTGCATATAGATTAGAGGTAATTTTGCCCTTGCATTTCCAATAAGAAGAAATGAGAACTTATATCTGAGACTTGCAGAGTATAGGATAAAAACATGAAGAATTTTCAAAATGTAATCATTCTATCTTCTTTTTAACCCAAATTCATGGAAGAAAAACCATAATTTATGGTTGTGTATATGTATATGTGCTTCAATCTTAAACCCAGAAGCTTTTAAACCCATAGAATAGTTTAATAGCTTGTAAATCCACTTGCGGATTTCAGTCAACTTTGTCAGAAAAGGTTGTAGACTACCCAGAGACTAATGCAATCCTACAGATTCTATGAAAATGAGTGTCTTCATAATTATTTAAGGAATCATCAGTATAGCCCAAAGAGAGACAGAAGATAGAAAATAAGTATACATTACTGATAATGATCCCCAAGGTGGTATATGGGTGTTGACTGGCTTGAATACCATGAAAATTACTGGAGTTCCTTTGGTCTGTCATATGTAAGTTGAAAGCCAAGATGTGGCTTTAAATCGTCACTCCTTTGATGTGGGGATTCTGACTTTAACTGATAACTGCCCCTCAGCATCATACCTTGAGTCTATCACCTTGATTGTTGTCAAGGCATTCTTGATCTCAGCAAAATGGAGAGAAGTCAGTCCAGACCTAACAGCCCTTCAGGCTGGGTGGTTTTGTAGCTGTGAGTATGCTCACTTTATGCTAATCATAAGGAAATTTTGCCTAACCTGTGTTTTCCTTGAAGATATTAACTCTTCTGTGGTCACGGAAGGACGCTGCATAAAGCTACATCCCCTGGAAAATTGTCAATAACTGAAGTCAAATTTGCAAGCTTTACAGCTGCTAAGAACCATCAGATTGAAGACGTGTCCTTAAAACACTGAGGAAAATGTCCTCTTCTTATACTACTAAGTTTATACAATTTTCCTCCCCCCTTGTTTGTGTGATTCAGCCTCAGTTGCTGCTCTTACTAGCTGCCTTTATGGGTGGCATATCCATGAACTGTGTGGGAAACAATCCCACGCAAGCAGGGGATAGACAAGATGACCTAGTACTTTAAGGCTTTTTTCTTCTAGCTGACATCATTTGTGGTATGACTCTAAATTCCAGACTCTATATATGAGAGATAAGTGAGTGTACAAAATGTTTAGTGCACAAAACACAAAAACTCACAGTAACTGAAGTCTGCCTCCTTAGGCTCTCTTTGTAGTCCGTGGAGAGAGAGAAAGGCTCCTTTACTGGTTTTCTGAAGTAGGCAGGTGCCCTCTGGAAGTATCACTGCCCTCAGGAGGAAATCTGGGTAGACAAGGTTCCCAGGGCCAGCTTTAGACTTCATGAATACTTGCCCCTAACTGTAGTTCTTTTGAGACACAGGAATATTTTAGTCCAAAGAAAACCAGGGCATCTGGCCTTCAGAACATTGCTGGTTGAAGGACTCTGAGTGGGTGCAGCCTTTATGGCCTGAAGTTAGAGAGTGGCTCCCTGGCAGACAAACACTGTATGTCCATTGGAACTTCCCAGAGCAGCATGCAGGAAAAGTATTCATCATAAACATCTGAAAAAGTTAGTTACTTTCATTCTTTAAAAGAAGTAAAAACTGAAACAAGCTAATGCAGAGACTGACCTGTTAAATACAGCTTCTGGAGGAGCATGTGTAAAGGGTCCTAATTCGGAAATTTTGAGGCACATTGTGACAATGCAATCCAGTTGTGTGAAACATGCAAGCTAATTCATAGGGCTGCATCTGCATATATAGTTATCTGGGCATGTTTACCATCTGCAGCTTTGTGTTACCTGGTTTAGAAAGCTCAGGAAAATAAGCTGTAATAAACAATCACCATTCTTTCTTCCTTCACTTTGGAGAAGAAGTATTGGTGGAACAGGATAACTCCTAGGAATGTAGCACATCTGAGCTCTCCAGGGCTGGAAATAACAAAAGTAAAAATCCTCAACACAATAAAATTTTTCTTTTTTTTTTAAGTAAAGTGACTAGGATTTTTTTGGACAGCGTTGGATGAAAGTGAGCTTCCTTTTTTACTTTTATCTAGGTCCACCTCTACCACAAATCAGAGTAAAAGGAAGCATGAAAATGTATTTTATTATCTGCACGTTTTTGTCTTGCATTTTGAATGTATTTCTCTGTACTGTGGCTTGCTTGAACAAGTACTTTTCATTGTAAACACTTTCGATTGTTTATACAAACTAAATGTCAGCCAGGGCTAAATGCATTTTGCAACAAGAAATATACCAAATCAAAATAATGGCAGATGTATCTCAGGCAATATTAAAGGACTATAAACTGCAACTGTATCCAAAACAAAAAATCTACATCAAAGATGGAAACACATGGTTAATCCGTCATATCTGTTTAGTTAAGTGATGGCCTTAATTACTTTTAGTCACCCATGACTCTCATGAACAGCCTCTACTTTAAATTTAGAATTAGACATTTTTCCATTTCTCTAATTAGGATTTATTCATGTGTAAACAAGCTCGACATTGGCTTACCCACACACATTTACGTTTTTTGACTGTGTGGCCTTGCAGAGAAAATTATGCATGTTTTATGCATATTCATATAGTTGGTGTCCTTGTCCCACATGTAAACTGCAGTAATAGCTTGGTGACTAGAGATGATTTTTTTTTTCCCCACAAATAGGCTTCAAAAGGAATATCCATAACTGAAACCTTGATTTGCAGAACCATCTTTCTGGTAAGCAGACAGTTCTCCTTTCTCACGCATCCCTTCTGAGTATCCGGGATGGAAATATGTTTGGGTTGTTTTTTCCCTCCTCCTCTTTTCCACATCACACTGGTAGTGGATGGAGCATGGAGAGATTTCATCAGGAAAATGAAACTTCCAAATAAAATTTCCCATGTGACTGTGGCTGGCCACTGACATAATAATCAGCATGAATTTCATTAAGGGTTACACATTTGTGGATATGGTCTTTTATTCGGCCTGCTCCGGAATGATTTCTCTCAAGCACAGAATAATGCAGGCTGAGCACATTCCTTCAGGTTTAACCCTTAAATGAACTAGATTAGACACAGCACGATTATTTGCTGGAGTTAATGTTACTGAGAGTCCTTCAAGACAACTTATTCCAGGGCACAAAAAAGAGATTTAAACATGTTGCCAGAGTTTCTCCCTTTAAAGTGTTATCTCAGTGCCCTTTGTTAACAGGTAAAAGTTTTTTCATGAACATCCACGTTCTTTGAGCGTCCCAGAAAAGCGATTTACTATATGTTCATGACCACCATTAATGATTTACAGAGGAAAGGACTAAAAATTTAAGTGGCTGTTCTACAACCTCTTGGCTGTGTCAAGGGCTCTGCAGCGTTCCATCACAACATCGAGAACAGACAGAAGCTGATCCATTCAGACTGATGCTACACTTCATATGACACTTCACAGTTGTAAGCAAATGTTGCAAGCAAAGCAGTTCAGAATGCTTTATAGTAATTTTCTCATCTAGTTTTACAAAACTCACATTTTAACCTCTTTATATTTGCTGTAGCATTATCTACATTTATGCATGCATTTTAGTATAATGTATTATACAGTATATTTATTGTATAAACTATACCATTACGTGCTGTTTTAAGTAAACTAATAAATCAAAATTAAAATAATTTTCCTGATAAAAAGCTTAAATTTTTCTATTTAAAAAATAATCGTTATTTGGGAAAAACTGCTTTATTCCATGCTAAATAATATCTCCTCCCTTCTGTCTTTCAAATATATCTTCCTTATGGGCTACCTGCAATTGCAGTTTAGCCAGGTGGTATCTGTTACAGCCAAGCATTTTTTTAACACAATTGGAACTGCTCAAAACTATTTCTATTGACAATAACTGCATTATATGCATGTCAAATTGATACAATCAGGTTGAGACAGTTTTCTATACAAACCACATTTATATTTACCTGGAGTCCCTCCACCACCGCTGGACTTACTCAGTATTTAGAAAGTTGAAATCTGCAGTTTAAATTCAGATACTATGTTATTATTGAACTAGTGCTGACAAATAATTTCTATGCCATTACTGCCTGTTGATGTAGTTCTTAAATTTGACCTAGGTCCTTCAGTCTGTACTAAGAGTTTTCAAATCCAAAAGTATGTACCCAGCTTGAGCAGACTGTGAGTATTGCTGTTCTCTGAATCTCCATTAACCGAAGGCAGCCTTAGTTTGTGAGATCAGAAAGAACCCAGGTTATAAGAACCCAGGCTGTAAGAAACTTACACATCCATTTAACATATGGTGGGCATTTTATCTGAGTACTGTCTCTTTAAAGTTTGCTTAAGGAATGGAAATGAAGTGACAATTTACATCTCACTAGCTCTGCTCAAAGTATTACCAAAAGACTCCTGGTGAGAGAAAGGGAGAAGCAAGGATAGTGGTTGTGGTTGTGGTTATCTTAGTGTCAGGATCCGTGATGGGAGCACTTAGCAAGGTTAAGTTTTGCAAGATGGCAAAAGCAGTTGAGGAGGGCTTCTAAAAACACAAAATTCAAAAGGTGTTAGAAAGATCTAAAATGGGAGAAGTGAAAGCACTTAATGGGCTGAGAGTCAGAAGAAATGTGAGCATGATCCTACTCAAACTTTTTATTTTTTGGCAAGAAAGGGGCCAAAAGTCTTTTGACAGAAGATTTTAAAGTCACTTATAAACTAGCTTAGCCCAAATCAAATTATTGTGGCCTTCAAATTAACATCTTTATCTTTGTACTCTACCAGAGTCTTTCTTAACCCATGTAGAAAAGACAGCTCACAAACAGCAAATGCTCAGAATGGTTGTTGGACCACAGAAGGAAAAGGAAGCCAAGGTTTTGGCTGCGGGGCAAATCAAGCCTACATATTGTCAGAAAATTACTTACCAAATATGTGAATAAATAAATAAAAAAAAAGTTATTTAGTCATTTAGATTTTTTTGTCTTCCAGACACAACTAATACTGTCCTTATATTTCAAACAAAAGAAACTACCCATTCTTTACCCAATGGCTATGACCAAAACTATCTTCTATATTTAACTGCAAAGATGCTCAGTTTACGCTAGCAGCTTCCATGTATCCACCCCTGCTCTCCAATTTTGACCATATTTTTGGATGAAGACTGTGCCAACATCCACTTCTGAGGGAAGAAGTTAGAGCTATACTTGCTGGGTAATGATTAACAAGCTGCTTTATTTTTAGAATTCTTCTGCAGGTTTGCATGCATTTACACAGGACATTTTTGCTTATTAGCTCTCAAATGGCTAGTCCCTTTGATATGTCCCAATAGAAGTATGCAATGATACTTTTAAACTTCCTGTGATTTTTCTGTGCATGTAACCTTTATCCCCAGTTTCCTTCTTTTTCTGATGTGGCATTTATACTATGGGGGTTTTATTTGTTTGTTTGGTTTAGGTCAGAAGTCTGTCTCCTCCAAAAGTGGCCTGAGCATCTGGCCTTGCTTTTCTACCATTTTTTTCCTGATTAAATCATCATGTGTATAGACCTGAGTGTGCTCTATACAATCAAAAAATGTGTTTCATTTTCTGATGAATCACTGTGGCTGCCAAACACAACCCAAATGGCAGTCTGAGGAACGGTGTCTCCTAATGGGAATAGAGAATGTGCAGAAATGTTTCCTTAAGGCACCTGCCAGAAACCTGCTGATGAGGCATGTGCAGAAAAATATTTGGTAACAGTCATTGCTTGAGTAATGAGAAATGTTGCCATTACAGATATTTGCTTAATTTCTTTGGTCTGTCCATAAAATTGTCTCAGTATTTTTGTACCATGACCAACTACTGTACCTACTCAGTTAATTCTTCTGGTCATTTTAATGACTTTTGGACAAAGTTTGGTCATTTATTTTGCCTCTGCTTAAAACCAAAATTATCTTATACAAGGCAGAAGTCATGGGCTCCTAATAACAATTGGACTAGTAAACACTTTGCTGACCAATCTGATAGCTTTCTATGATGCCATAACTGGTTGGCTGGATGAGGGGAGGGCAGCAGATGTCATCTACCTTGACTTCAGCAAGGCTTTTGACACTGTCTCCCATAATATCCTCATTGG
>KZ505670.1:600284-631842 GCA_002844005.1 Limosa lapponica baueri | reverse complement strand
AATTCAGTGAAAGCTTCCTTAGTAATTCAAAGACTTCCTGGCATTTTTAGCTGGTTTTTTTTTTCCCCTTCCCCTTTCAGTGAGCGTATATTTAGATAAAATTATCAAATGAACACATTTTAACTCATTAATGGGTACCTTTTTGCTAATAACTAGCAGTCACAATAAAACAAAATACAATATGCCACAGAATGTTTCTTCAGGTGAGAGCTGTCTATCCTGAATAGGCATAACTTATTAACATAGGTACAGGTCGTGCAGGGGAACATCTCAGCACTCATGGCACTATCTGCTCACCTGGCTGATAGCATATCTCAGGCTGTGGTTATTTACTGCAACTTTCAGACAGCAGTTAAGAACTAACCTAGGCCAACATCTTCTCTCCCACCTATCCTATCTCAACTCAGTGGCCTTAATGGAATGTGACAAGGGTGGCCAACAGCAGAATGTGTTGATCGAAGTGAAATGTAGATAGGAACAGCAGCCAAATTATTGCACAACTGATTATCTCAGTTAATATCTCGCTGCAGATAAATTTAGTTTCATGCCGAGATAGAATCTGCTGCTTTGGTTCATGGCAAGATATAGCTGGGATGCATTTCTAAATGATGTAACATCATCTGCTGTTTCAGGTCACAGACTAGTACAAGTAAAGCACTGAGGACAGTTCAGAGCAGAATTATCCATCGATCTGAATAAGAATGGCGTCTGTAATTACTCATGCTGGGACAAAAGTCAGAAGAACCATTAATCCTCACGCTTCAGGACATAATTGAGCAACAGCTGGAGTCAGGAATAATTTTCCTCTATGACAGAGCATTGCACAATTTTGTGTACTAGGGGCTTTTATGTCTACATTTGAGATGGCTGGCACCAGCTCAGTTGAAGACAGAAGGTCAAATTAGATGGTCCTCTGGTTTGTTCTGTAGCAGTTGTTATGTTTGTACACTGATACATTCACTGTAACGATCCCAAGCTGTCTCAGGCGTCATGTAGGCGTTAATGGCTGCTTCTTCATTCTCTGTTTTTCATCTGCTTTGGATAACCTGGAAATTAATACCAGCTGAGTCTGTGGCTAAATCTCATACCAACAAGTGGCAAAATGAGGATATGGAAGTGCAAGAGACCATCCAAGAAATAAACATCTTCCACATCAGCCTGTTTACCTTTACCAGCACTCACTAATTATCAAACACTCTCTATTAGGAAGACCGTTCTGCAAAAATAAATAAAAAGGTTTAAATGGCTTTAGCATCACTTTAGTGCCTCCCTATGAATAGTTGCATCTCAGATGAAGTGCTAGCAGGATTTTGATGAATCACAAAATGGAAATGATGGAAATGATAATTCAGATAAGAATGAGTGAAAAACTTAATTGTAACAGTTATGGAGATTCAGTCCTGCAGTTTTCTTTTCTCAAAAGAAAATCTTGATGATGTAGGTTGTTCAGCTAATTCAGTATGCAACCTTGTGTGAGTTAGTGTCATGATTTCAGCTGGGATGGAGTTGACTTTCTTTCTAGCAGCTGGTGCAGTGCTGTGTTTTGGACTTCGGATATGTTGATAATGCTCTGATGGTTTTGGTTGTTGCTTAGCAGTCAAGGTCTTTTCTGTTTCTCACCCCACCCCACCAGCAAGTAGGCTGGGAGTGCACAAAAAGTTGGGACACCTGACCCCAACTGACCAAAGGAATATCCCATGCCATGTGACATCATGCTCAGCATATAAAGGTGGGGGAAGAAGTGTGTGTGTGTGTGTGTGTTGGTGTTTGTCTTCCCAATTATTAAACTGTCTTTATCTCAATTCACGTGTTTTCTCACTTTTACACTTTTGATTTTCTCCCCCAGTCCCATTGGCAGGGGAGTGAGTGAGTGGCTGCATGGTCCTGGTTGCTGGCTGAAGTTAAACCACGACAGTTAGAAATGCAAATTCAGTGCTGGATAATTTGATTCATACTGATAATGCAAGGAAATTCGGAAAAAGGGAATTCAACCTCTGCCAGGTATCTCCAGTCTTGCAAGTGTGCGTGGTTTTAGGTTTTATATTGCCACCCTAATTAAGACAAGGGAGTTACAGCCTGTTCTGAACACTATCAGACGAGGGAAAATTTCAAATTCTGTCCCACTTCAGGCTTATCTATTGAACACTTATTTTACATTAAGCCTGACGACTTCTCTGTCTAGTCCAGGCAGTAGCAACAAGACTCACTCATTGGTCAGTGAAAGCCCAAAAAGCCTACACCAAGCCGACACCAAGCTCGGTGGCATGGTTGACACGCTGGAGGGAAAGGATGCCATCCAGAGGGACCTGGAGAGGCTTGAGAGGTGGGCTTGTGCAAACCGCATGAAGTTCAACCAAGCCAAGTGCAGGGTCCTGCACCTGGGATGTGGCAATCCCAGGCACAAATACAGGTTGAGCAGAGAATGGCTTGAGAGCAGCCCTGAGGAGAAGGACTTGGGGGTGTTGGTGGATGAGAAGCTCAACATGAGCCGGCAATGTGCACTGGCAGCCCAGAAAGCCAACCGCATCCTGGGCTGCATCAAGAGAAGTGTGGCCAGCAGGTCGCGGGAGGTGATTCTACCCCTCTACTCTGCACTCGTGAGACCCCACCTGGAGTACTGTGTCCAGCTTTGGAGTCCTCAACACAGGAAGGACATGGATCTGTTGGAACGGGTCCAGTGGAGGGCCAGGAAGACAATCAGAAGAATGGAGCACCTCCCCTATGAAGACAGACTGAGAGAGCTGGGGTTGTTCAGCCTGAAGAAAAGAAGGCTCTGGGGAGACCTCATAGCAGCCTACCAATATCTGAAGGGAGCCTAGAGGAGAGCCAGAGAAGGATTCTTTGTCAGGAAGTGTAGTGACAGGACAAGGGGTAACAGTTTTAAATTGGAAGAGGGGAGATTTAGATTAGATATTAGGAAGAAATTCTTTACTATGAGGCTGGTGAGGCACTGGAACAGGTTGTCCAGGGAAGTTGTGGATGCCCCATCCCTGGAAGTGTTTAAGGCCAGGCTGGATGGGGCTTTGAGCAACCTGCTCTAGTGGAGGTGTCGCTGCCCATGGCAGGGGGGTTGGAACTAGATGATCTTCAAGGTCCCTCCCAACTCTAACCATTCTATGATTCTATGATTCTAAAAGAAGTCAGAGGAAAGCTCTATAATCATCTAGTATAATGGCTGCCTAGACAATCTTCTCATTTGAAGTTCATGGTTTTAGTCTCTACAGTTGCTTAATTAAGTTTTGCTTGGCTTTCATTCTGCTTCTTAAGGGTAAAATTCAATTCTGTGTAGATCATAGAATATTTCTAATAATAAAAATTACCTCCAAAACTATTTATTCTTTATATGGAATATTTACACAGGGAACGACTTTGATTGCTATTTCTGAAGAGTTGAATTTTAATCTCTAGAAAATGGCTATAGTTATGTAGAATGTACCTCCTGTTATCATAGTAACCGGTGTGAAAGAAATTTTACACTGTAGAAAGTTATTTACTAAGAAGTTTCTGAGTAACTAGAAGCAATCTTCCTGTGATAGAAGACCAGGACAAAATGAAGCAACATGAATTTAAAGACATTTATGAACTCTCCTTCTATTTGGCTATCTTTTTTCGGTGGTTGCAATGAACAGAAATAGAAGCAAAGAAATTCAAAGAAACAGCAAATAACATAGATGGTTCAGTCATAAACCAAGTCACTTCACATTTATATAAGGCACTTTGTTCAGAGTATTTCCAGGAAAGCTGTTCTGAAAGACTGGAAACTGAGACTTAATTTATATGCTATTCTTCACGTCTCCAGGTTTATGGTTTTTAGAATTGAATAGTTGATTGCTGGAAGAAAAATATTGAGAATTTAGTTTTAGTAACCTATAAAATACCCTCTAGAGGACATGTAATATGGATTATAAAATTATTTATATCGTAAATTAGAGTTTCCAAGCAAGTAATCTGCAGAGAAAGATCAACAAAACATAATTATGTTTACATGAAAATATTCTCCCAATTTCTTTCTGTGAGAAAGGGAAACTAAGAGAAAAGGAAAACTAAGAGGAGAAAAACTCAATAGTAATTTTTCTTTTTGTCTCCCCCGAACCTCCTATTTTTTTATCATTGTGCATATTCATGTCATCTGTTCTACATTAGATGCACACCTCTTAAATATGTTTTCTAACCAATTCTTGTGAGAGATAAAGGGAAATTGAGAAATTGAAAGGAATTGAGAAACATAAAGGCACTGGGGGGGGCATGAAGTGAAAAATGGACACATCATAAATCAGAAATGATAAGAGATTTTGGAACTGTGGAAGAACATGCTTCATATATGGGAGGTGCATTCTAAATGAAGTCTTGCCGTTTAATATCCGCAATATCTTCCACAAAAAGTGTCATATAGAAAGATGTCATCCTTATATTCCATTGATTTATTTTATTTTTTGCTTATACTTTGCCATTTACATATGTTGACTTTGTAGCACCACACTGCATAAACCTTGACACTTTCCATAGTACTTGATTTGCTCCAAGAATATTTTATTGCCTCCGGGTATTTGCTAATTATAAGCTTCTAATTATAAGGCTAAGTGGCATCTCCTTAAACTGAGTTCTGATGAATAACTAACTGCATTAAGTGATATCAGCTGTTTTTATTTAATCTATTCATCATAGACTTACTCCAGTGTTGAAAGGCGGCTTAAGCAGCTTGTATACAAAAAGCCTGGAGTTTTCAAGGAGGAAGATTAAAAAATTTGTAATGACATATGTTCTCAGGCTTTTTAGAGAACTTAAAAGAAAATGATTTCTTGAAATATTCTGCAACCCAAGTCAGAGAGAGCTATTCTAGTGCTTGAGTGCCAGTTTCTCAAACTGACCAACACCAGCTTATTACATCCATACTTATTAACTTTAACCACTTGCATCACATTATTGATGCTAATTGGAACACTTCATTATTAACCCAAATAAGCAAATACCTTTATAAAATCAGGGACACCTTATATATACAAATAACTATTCTGATTTAACTCTTAAGTAAAATGAAAAAAGTAAACCAGGAGTAACAGAAAATAAATAATGATTTTTTTTTAATAATTTCTAATTATTTTCAATATTATTAATTCCACTGGGAATTATGTTATTTGAACTGAAAATTTAACTTTATTGAGTCCAACACTGAAATAAGTGTCTTGAAAATACTTTGCAACTTTGAGGAAGCAACCCTGTACATATAGGGATGGCATCCTTTTTCTTCCTCCTCTTGGCTTTGCTCAGTAACATATTCCCTATAAGGCTGACTCTTACCTAAACCTGTACCGACGCTCAGTTTTGTAATTCTTCCACTCTTAGATTGTAACTCTTGACCATGGTAACCCATGCCAATAACATTCACTGGGAAAGTTCATCTGGCTTTAGCACCTGCAAATCCTTCCTTCAGGAGGTAAGATTGGTGTTGTACTATGACCAGATAACTGTCTTGAAGGAATTTAGAGAAAAAAAAATTAAAGTATTAATTGCAACATACCCAAGGTTGTATACATCTACCTTCCTTCTTTTCCTAGGTCAGTTCTTCTTCCCTTGCCTCCCCCTGCTCTATAGTTTGGCTTCTCCTTAGCCACATGACATGTATTATGCATGTCAGAGGAGGCATCTCATTGCTAAAGTCAAACAGCTCTTCTCTCTCATGCCTTCAAGCCTACTTGGACTTGTTTGAGTAGATCACTGATGACTGAAAACCAGGGTATAAGCCAGTTGAGATGGTATTCTTCTGTTTCCTGCATACCAACCCCTTCTTGAATTAATCCTAATGATAAAAAAAATCCCCAACTGAACAAAAAAGTCATACAAACATATGGAGCACATGATATTGTTAACTTAGAGCAGATTCAGAACTAACCCGATACACATAAACAAGATGTCTTTTGGAACATGGTAAGTAAACAGAAAACCACTATATGGAAATTATTTATTCATGTGACATTGAACAATAGCCTCATTTGGAATGGCTAATAGATGTGAGAGTTATGTTAGGCCTCATTCAGATTACAGAAAATAAATCAATTAAAAAAAATTTAGAGTCTTCACAACAGGGATGACTGGGCTTTTCTGTGTCAGGAAGTCAGAGATGTACTTCAGGAGACATGCTTGTCCTTGCTCGAACTAAAACATGTAAACCACACTAAGAAAATAGCCTAAAATTAATTAATTCTGACTGACTGTATGTGCTTCTTTATGAAAAATATAGTGCAAGTCTGAAAAAAGTATATAAAGACAGTTCAAAGAACTCTAACCTTTATTTCACAGCTTGCTATATCTCTGCGGTCATGTAAATGCTGAGCATTTCCTTAAATGTTTTGTCATTGAAACAACACTTCTACAGCTTCCATACTGGTAGCCACAGTGGAGACATTGGTATATAAAAGGCAACTGGACTTTCATCATCTCTTCATCTTAGCCTACTCAGAACAAGGGTGGATGACACGATGGGAAAGAGGAACAAAGATGACTCTTTTCATGTCTTTGCCAGTACACCCACCATTGTTTCTGCAGGGAGTGTTGTATTTCTAAAATGGAGAGACAACTAAAAACAGACAGGTATAAGGGCCCTATCATTTGCTGGACCTCTGAGCTGGCTGTATGTGAACCGTTCCTGAACTGGGGGACATACAGCCTCATTACTATGGCACTGTTACCATAAACCACCTTGTAGTCATGCACTTATACAGCATGGGGGGTGGAGCTTACATGTGCCCTCATATTTCTAGAATTTGTAGACTGTTTAGCATACAAATTCAAATTTTGTGGCAGAGTAGCCTACTTTGATCCTAGCCAATTTCTTGACTCTGAATGTATTTGTTCAAAGAAACTGAGACCTGGAATCATATCTTAATTTTTCTGCAAGACCCATTTCTAATCTTTGCAAAAGGGACAGAATAACCCAGGATTTTGATGGAGAAAAGTATGTCCATTTATTTCTTGACATCATTCTTAGGATTAGCATGTAATGTATGGATGATGAAAATTATGCACACATTGATTCTGAGTAATGGGACAAGCAAAAAAGAATCAAAACTGTACTCTCTTTTACAACCAACTGGCGTAAATTTCACAGTTTCCAAAAGTAATATAAGTTACTGATGCAGAAACATATTGAGAATAGTCTGTGCTCTGTTTATTTCTGGTGGAATGATGAAAACCATTGAGCAAAGGCCAAGTATCAATCTTAGTCAGCCACACTGTGGTGAAATAATTGCAGCTTCGTTGATCCAACTCAATCCATCAGTCACGTGTACTGTCCTGGTAATTAAGTATTTAACAACCTTTGTTCTTCTGCCACAAAAGGCTGTGGCAAAGCAAAATTTGGATCAGGCTGTCTTGAAACAGAATAGAAAACTGCTTTTGTGATTATTTGCAAAAATGAGTTCCCTATTTTTGCAAAACTCAGTGAAGCAATTATGTATTTCTGTGCCACTGCCAAAAATGCAGCACTTCATTTTCCTCTGTTCAGTGATTATTTTTCTATGTAGGCATTTATAAGTGAGAAAATCTGCATAAGGGCTCTTTGTGTCTGTTGTGTCAATGATTCTTAAAAAAAATAGAGTATGTGGAGAGGGTGTAAGATGATTGCTGTGACAAGGATATCTATTAGACAACAATATTGTCTACTCAGAGAAGTGATTGAAACCCCAGCATTTAAGTTTGCAAAACTAAAACGAACATATGGCCAAAAATATTCAAATGGGAGTAATCCTTCATTCTTGGTATCTGGGCTAGAAGACCCAGAAATGTTTTCATCAGTGATTTTATTTTAAGGAAATATTTCATAAAACTGCATTTGAAAATATTCTTATTGAAAAGAGCTAATATAACCTCAGCAGAAAAGTATTTTTGTTTGTTTGTTTCCTTTGTATTTCCTGTCTTTATTTGCTGCCATTTCTATTAAAGAAAACCAAGAAAAAAACCCAAATGAAATTGTGAAGATCTGCTTCAAATGCACTCCACCCTCCTGCAGATAGAAGTGCAAGATTTGTTTCTGTGTATGAATCTCATGTGAGCTCAAACCATTTATTTCTTTGGGCTCCAGGTTAGTGCCTTCATTTAGGCAGTTCTAAGAGAGTTTGTACATAATGTCTCATCCTTAAAGCTGGTGGCTTGAAAATATGAAGGTAACTTGATTTTTCAGTTAATGTCACACCATTTTCATGAAACCAGCAACGTCCCTCTATTTATTTATTTATTTTGGTAGTCTTTTTTTTCTTTTTTTTTTTTTTTTTCCCTCCTTTTTTTTTCTCTTTGTCAAAACTATGAAATATGTGATCACAGGAAGGATTTAAAGCTATTTTTGCCTCCACTCACTGGCCTGGCCTGCAAGGTCCTTGCAGTACAGTACAGAAACACACAAGGGGATTTGATGAAGCACAGGGGTGGAGTATTTATAGGATTATGTTAGCTAAACAGATTTGTCAAATCTTGTTGATTCAGTAGATTTTTATAGAATCAAAGAATCATCTAGGTTAGAAGGGACCTTTAAGATCATCAAGTCCAACCATTAACCTAACACTGCCAAAACCACCACTAAACTATGTCCCTGAGCACCACATCTACCCATCTTTTAAATGCATCCAGGGATGGTGACTCAACCACTTCCCTAGGCAGCCTGTTCCAGTGCTTGACAACTCTTTCTGTGAAGAAATTTTCCTAATATCTATCCTAAACCTCCCCTGGCGCAACTTGAGGCCATTTCCTCTTGTTCTATTATTTTTTATTTGGGAGAAGAGACAGACTGCCATCTCACTACAACCTCTCTTCAGGTAGTTGCAGAGAGTAATAAGGTCTCCCCTCAGCCTCCTTTTCTCCAGGCTAAACAACCCCAGTTCCCTCAGCTGCTTCTAATAAGACTTGTGCTCTAGACCAGCTTCATTGCCCTTCTTTAGACAGACTCTATCACCTCAGTGTCTTTCTTGTAATGAGAAGTCCAAAACTGAACACAATATTTGAGGTGGGGCCTTACCAGTGCTGAAGGGGACCATCACTTGTACTAGTCCTGTTAGCCACACTATTTCTGATACAGGCCAGGATGCTGTTGGTGTTCTTTGCCACCTGGGCACACTGCTGGCTCATATTCAGCCAGCTGTTGATCAACACCCCGGGTCCTTTTCTGCCAGGCAGCTTTCCAGCCACTCTTCCCCAAGTCTGTAACACTGCATAGGGTTGTTGTGACCCAAGTGCAGGACCCAGCACTTGGCCTTGTTGAACCTCATACCATGACCTTGGCCCATTGATCCAACCTTTTCAGGTTCCTCTGTAGAGCCTTCCTACCCTCAAGCAGGTCAACACCCCCGCCTAACTTGGTGTCTTCTGCAAACTGACTGAAGGTGCACTCAACCCCCTTGTCCAGATCATTGATAAAGATATTAAGCAGAACCAGCCCCAATACTGAACCTTGGGGAACACCACTCATGACTGGTCGCCAACTGGACTTAAGTCCATTCACCACCACTGTGACTACATAATGTCTTATTAGAGACACTAAGAACTTGACAATTAATGCTGGTGGTATGTAGGCTGACTGCAGAGCTTCCCACTTCCTCAGTTCTATGGAACATGAGCAAGTCCAGTGCAAAGTTTTACACTTCTGAGCCTCAGCAGGCAGTTTTGAATAAGATTGAAACAAACAGTCTGGTATGATTACTTTTCTTTCCATCATTTCCTTCATACCTGTGTGCCATTAACAAAAATGGGAATGGAAAGTAGATGGCTCATTGATGAACATGCTTAGGTTTGGGACAGAATACTGAAGATTATCCAGCAATGCAATCAGCTTTAAATACCCATGAGCATCTTGTCACCTCCAGTACAGAATGTCCTTTTGTGAGTACCATGCTATTTAAGACATAAGGATTAATTTGCTAAGGCATAAACGGGCACTGAGTGGAATAAAAAGCCTTTGAGAGAGGGGGAGATGCTGAGGAGCTGTGCAGTTGAAAGACACTTCAGCACTTGTGAATGGCTGCCAACTGAATTTAACTCCGTTCACCAACACTCTTTGGGCCTGGCTACCCAGCTAGTTTTTTACCCAGCAAAGCGTACACCCATCCAAGCGATGAGCAGCCAGTTTCTCCAGGAGAATGCTGTGGAAAATGGTGTCAAAGGCTTTACTGAAGTCCAGGTAAACATCCACAGCCTTTCCCTCATCCACTAAGTGGGTCACCTTATCATAGAAGGAGATCGGGTTAGTCAAGCAGGACCTGCCTTCCATGAACCCATGCTGACTGGGCCTGATTGCCTGCTTGTCCTGTAGGTGCTGCATAATGGCACTCAAGATGATCTACTCCATAACCTTCCCAGGCATCAAGCTCAGACTGACAGGCCTACAATTCCTCAGATCCTCCTTCCAGCCCTTCTTGTGGATGGGCATCACATTTGTTAACCTCCAGTCAACTGGGACCTACCCAGTTATCCAGGACTGCTGAGAAATGGTGGAAAGTGGCTTGATGAGCACTTCCACCAACTCCCTCAGTACCTTTGGGTGGGCCCTATCCAGCCCCATGGACTTGTGTGCATCTAAGTGTTGCAGCATGTCCCGTTTTTTTCTCTCATAAAAAAGCACATTTTAGGAGTGAGATCCAATTTTTCTCTTTTGTTTTTTGCTAGTGTCAAACCTGTGCTATTGGTTTGAAACAGCAATGATTCTCCTTATGCTTCATTTGCTTTGGAAATACCTAAAAGAGATAGTATGTTCTTCCATAAGTGCAAAGGAATCTTGTGTCAGTTGCAAATACATTGATGCTCTAGATATCTCCCACTGATTGACTCTCCTAATATTCAAAAAGAACCTACAGTAATATAAACTTTCTCCAGAATCCATGAGATAAATTAGGGTAAGCAACCCACGTACTTACTCAGCGTGGTTCTTTTTTTGGCAAAGGGTGGGTAGGTAAGTCCTTCAACTCTGATGCTCACTTTCAGTGAAATACACATTTATCTCCATTTCCATTTCATGCAAAGGGAGTTAATTGCTTCATTCCTTTCTCCTGGACCACAGCCAGGGTTTGTTTCCAGGATTGCTGAGTTACAATGTTCTCTTCAGTCTAAGAGCAAGACCAAGGACAATAGTTCTAGTATAAAGATGCTCTATTCTGTGGGAAAGAAATATGGAAAACACATTTAATTAGGACATTTCTAACTTGCTGTATTTAATATAGTATATGTGGCAATATGGCACAATGTTAGTTCTCACTTGCTATCTCTATAAGTCACTCTAAATAAATGATTATAATTTTTTTTTACTTCACCACATCATTATAATCTATATGTCTTATTTATATGGATGGATGTGCATATGTACTTATGTGTGCCCATACTTTCAGGATTTGACCAGTATGTTACCAAATAACCACTTATTTGGGGGAATTGAATTTATGACACTTTCCACATACCTAATTTTCAGAAAATGCTGAGCATCCAGTGTTTGAGGCTATAGGGCGATGTAATAAATTCAACACTTAGAATTGCCAGTCACCTCTACAGATCTTAGCCACACATTACTAAAAGAAATGGGGTTTTGTTGGTTGTTGGATTGTTGTTTTTTTCTTTTCTGAAAGAGTGCAAATAAATAGTGTCAGCTGTAAAAGCCCATTCCAGAGTGATTCCGAAGAGGAAATGGACACGTTCACTTACATACTGAAAACATAAGGATGTGAAAACTGATACTTATGAGGGATTTCTTGCAAAAGACTGAAATTTAGAAAATGATTGGGGTGTCTCTTAAATAGTTAGGAAAAGAGGTTTTTGGAGGGCTGGGCTTTTTTTTCAGAATGAGAAAATGTAGAAAGACAAGCACTGATTCACATACCCTGTTGTATAGCTGTCATTGTTTTTTTTTCCAGATATATTTTCTTGCTGGAGGAATAAAGATCTGGGTTGAAGCTGACACTTAAACATATGTACAGACAAGAGTTGTACACCATCTCTTTCTCCTGTCTTTGAAATAGGACTTTAAATTGGTCTTAACCTTGTTGTGACCCTTTTGCTATAAGAAATATTTTGGTAAAGTTGTGCATCTTGATAGTAAGACACAAGACATGGCTTTCCAGGATTTAAGTGCAAATTCAGAGTTCAAGCCCATTTCTTTGCCTCTCCCCATCACACTAGACACTCAATCAGACCCATGCATCTATGAGGCCATACATTTATGTGCCTCCCATGTCCCACTAAAGAAATTGTGATTTGGCCTGGTTTGGTCTAAATGGGACACCAGTAAGTGGGGGACAGGCTTGACAGTAAGATTGGTTCTGTACCTGAATAGGAATATCTCTCCACATACAGCAAGAATGTTCAATCTGTGCCTGTACCTGCTTACATGTGGGTTCTATCTCCACAGAAGACTAGCCTTGAAAACATCAGGAGGAGTGAGGCCAAGGGAGTGGTTGGTTTGGTAGAGAAAAAAACCACTGCTGAAGAGCTTCTCTGCAATGAAAGAAAGCAGGGTCACAATTTGGCCTGCTTTTATTTCACTTGTATTTTTTGCCAAGCAGGTGAGCTTCCCCAGGCTCACAGACCCCCACAGCCTTTCTGGCATTGAGGCCCTGATCGCAGACTGAGTCATACCCCTTGTTCAGTCCTGGGGTCTAGCCCAAGAATTGCATAGCTACAGAGCTGGCCAAAGTGCGTAAATATAAATAATTACTTGCTCAGTGCACCTATGGGGATGCTTCTGAGCCCTTGAACAACAGAAGAAAAAAATATCCAAGGTTTGTTCTCCATGTATTGTATGTGTATCCTGGCAATAACTGCAGTACTGTGACTGCTTTGATGGCTGAATGGGGTATTACAACAACTACAAAGTACCCTTAAAAATCTCTGCATTACTCTATTACGGTAACTATTAAAGAGTTGACAGCATCTGCAGGAACAGACTGTACTGGGGCAAAGGTTCTAGCATGCAGCGGGGAAAGTATGCAAATGTGCTCATTCCTGCACTTAATTTGTATATAACTCTTTCCAGGACTATCGTAGGCTTTCTGCTTTAGATTTATTTTCTGATCCACACATGACATTAACTGCATATCAGTGGGTTGCAAACGACAGACAGAATTTCTTCAAGCAGTAATACCAGTGCATTCAGGTAGCGTCCTCTAGTCTTTGCACCTAAAGCCAGCTTGTCTGCAGTTGCATGTGAACTAATTACAGGGTCGACCTTAATTTCTGTTGTTTTCCGGTCTGGGCACAGTGCTCTTGCATTCCTCCCTTCACTAAAATACAGTGTAACCTGAGGGTCATTTTGGTGCTGCTCTCACCACACATTTACTCATGACGTTTTCACAGTGTGTCCCCAGATTCTGGTTCACTACTCTGCAATGAAGCCTGTTTCCTTCAATCATCTACAGCTACTGTTGCTCAAAGAGATAGTCCTTTCTAGTGATACCAGTACTTAAAGGACAAGCATGTATAGTGAAAGAAAACGAGGTTCTATTAAAAGGGGGAGGAAGTTCATTGATTTGAGCCACATGATAAAATTGCTCATGCAGCTATTAACAAAGCATCCTCAGAATGTTCCGCCAACACCTATAACAATTCCCATGTCAGAAAGTTATGGAAAAAATATAGAGATAAATTATTCTCATAGCACTCTAAAAAGTTGTGCTAACTCAAGCACCCAACACCTCAGAGACACAAACAGAATAAAATCCCAATTAGTGCTATATGGGGCTTTAACACTTCCAATTTCAGAAAGCTCAAAGCAGTTTTGAACAAGATCAGCTTGTGGGAATAATTTGAAGCAGATAAATATGAACAATAACTGGGAATTGCTTAAGAGTATTGTCACTTGTTTGTTAAGAAGCTGCAATCCCATAATCCAAAAAGAAAGCCAAATGGATTAGAAAAACAGCCTGACTGAGAGTCAGTTATTTAAAATGTATCTAACTGTTGGTAAATAAGTATTCATAGAAATTAAAGTAAACCAGAAATTAAGACTTAAAATCGATTAGGGAAACTAAACACTGTAATGAACAACTATAATCCTTGTGGTATTAATCCTTTTCTAATTGTCAGTGGTAGAATTGTTAATTGTAGTACAAGAAGGGTAGAACTGTTCAGAAAATATGCTATCAGATAAAGCTTGAATAGAACATATTCAAATGAGAATTTCAACATTTTCCACACTCAGTACATAGGGGAAAAACAGAGAATCTATTCATACTTTATAGGTATCATAGAAAAATTATAGAAAAACATCTTGATGTGGTATTAAGAGGTTATCTAGTCTATTTCCTCACCCTCAAAATACCTTTGTCTTTCATGATAGCTGTTTGTATATGTGTTTTTACAGACCTGAACTGAAAACGTTAGTCTCCTTTGGCAGTTTGTTCTAGTGTTCTACTGTTCTTGCCCATATAAGGTTTTTTCCCTTCTAACCTTTCCCAATATTTTTTATTTCTTGCTTCAGATTAAGTCCACTGTTTATTGCCTAATCCACCATGGTCACTGAGAACAGATTATTCCTTTCATCCTTGCAAAATTCTTTTATGCACTTGAACACCCATTATGCCCACTTCAGTCTTCTTTTTGTTAGGTGAGACAAATCCGGTTATTTCATTATCTCATCATAGGTCATGTTTTCTAGACCTCTGATCATTTTCGTCACTCTTATTTGGATTACCTCTGATATTTTCACATCTTTCCTGAAATGCACTGCTCAAAACTGAACTCTGGCTGAGGCTTTAACAGTGCTAAGCAAAGCAGAAGGATTATTTCATATGTCTTGTCTTGTTTATACATCCCACTGTGATGTTAGCCTTTCCACAACATCAGAATGTTTCTGACTTGAGTTCAACTTATGACTAATTCAACCCCCCGATGAGCTTCTAAAAAATGGCCACCATCCTGGGGTTTGGTCCTCTCTTGCCCCATCCCACCCCCATCCCCCCAATCCTGTATCTCAGAGGCTGATTTTTTATTACACTTGTTACTAATGCATTTCATCAAGTCTTTTCTTCAGACCGCTTCTTTAGTTTGCTAAGATCATTTTGATTTCTCTTCCTACCCTTCTGGCCTCCACTCAACTGCAGATTTAATCAGTGTGCTCTCTCTTCCCTCCTGAAGGTCAGTCAGTCATGAAAATACTGAGCAACCTAGATCCAGGGCAGCACATGACTGGATATTTCCTGTCACTAACCATGGACCATAACAACTGCCTGGAACTGCTATCCATCTGATTTTGTGTGCAGTTAATAGGCAACGCAAGATTTCCCTAGGATCATCATAAGATGGTCAAAAACTTCATTAAAACAAAGATACATGGCATCCTCTGTGTGTTCTCTGCTCTGTTACTGTGTTAGAGAAAAAAATTAGGCATGATTTGTTCTTGGCAAATCCCTATTAGCTCTTACTCTGATGAAATAGTTTCCACTTTGACAGAAAATACTAAACAAAAACTACTAAAACTTGACATTTCAACCAGTGAGTAAAGATTAACTTGCATCCAAGATTTTAAAAAGAGCTGGTTGAGTGTCTGTTTAAATTGCAAATATTATTTTCCAGTAAGTTTGGAAAAAGTAGGGAAGTTCGAATAGAATAGAAAAATCCCAGTGTTATGCCAATATTCATAAAAGATAAATAGGATGAAGCAGTTATAATCCTGGTCTTCCCAGACACTAGCCCAGTTAACTAAACAGCTGATGAAGGATTTCATCAATAAAGACTGGATAGTGATAAAATAGAAGTCAATTAGTATGGCTTTTATGAGAAACTTTATTTTCACAAAAGACTTTGTATTTTAACCACAGTAACATTTTGATTCATAAAACTGTAACAATTCATAAAATATTGCCAAGCTTTTGCAATGTTTTACATGCTAATGTGTTTCATTTTATTAAAGAAAACACCACCAACAACAATAACAACAAAAGAAAACCATAATAGAAAACTAGTTAATTGAGTAGTAACTGAAATGTAATTGTTCACAGGAAGTCATCTTTGAGTGGGTAGGTTTCTGTGTGGGTCCAGAAAGGGTGATCTGGCACTAAATAGCTTTCCATTTGTGTTGCTTTTCTGGAGAAGCATGTGAAGTCCTTTGTGATAAATTTTCAGGTGACATAATGATATTGGGAGTACTGATAAGAAAGATTGGATTGCCTATGAACTGGTTGCAAGGAAACCATGAGAGTTTTTAAAGATACTGCATATAAAACCATGCATTTAAGAGCAAAAATGTGTCTCAGAATCATATGAATGTGTCCAATGTGTCATGAAGTCCTGACTTTGATCAGTTGGAAGCCATGGTGGTGAGGAGATGGTATTGTGGGACTATGGGCAAAGAATAGCATGTTCCATAAATGCATGAATAATGATATATTGGGTTGAAATAAGGAGGGGTTTATTTCTGTTTAAGGAATTCCTGTATTTGGCACAGTTCTAAAAATAGCATACGTGATGCTGGTCATTACAATGCTGGTTAAAGCATGGGGAAACATGCCTTGTTCCCAGTCTCAAGAATTTCTGAGATTTGCTTTTGCTGAGAGATAGTTAAGAAATCACATGACTGGAGCAAAATGTTAAAAAAAATCCAAACCTACTTGCATACTGTGGGGACTGCAAGACTATTATTCTTTGAACAACTTTGTCATGTTTCAGTGATTGCAAATGGCAGAAAGAAAAGTGAAAATATGTAAGTATAAAAAATGCAAATATGTAAATAGTGTGTCTGTGTAGTAAGGGAAAACTGGCCAAAGTTTTCATAGGCTTACAAAACTGGAAGAAAGTGGAGAAGACAAAAAACTATACATTTATATTACATAAATGTCTGTAGTTTGTTATATAACGTGTAATAAGAAAGGACTGAATTTCAGTCTCTGCAAAATGGAAATAATCTTTTCTTTTTTCCCCCTATTGCATCCCCTTTTTTCAATGAGTTCTGCTACAGATTCTTACCCACTTTCTGAAATTCTCTTTTATTTTTCACATAAATTAATTAGCACAGAATTTTTGGTTTGTTTCTACAGTTTCTCAGATGTGCCTGTAGAGAAGGGGAGAAGTTGGCCAAGACAAAAGCTCACCTTATGTAAAAAGCTCACTAACACGTCTTGCACAGTCTCACACAGGGTGAGCAATCAATCTGAAGCTGATTTCTGAGGCCCCTCAGAAATGAACCCCATACCTACCTGTGAAAAAATAACTATAGGGATGAATAGCGATGGTATTTGCGCTTAACCTGTTGGCTGTTCCAGACAAGAATGAACAATAACACCATCTCTCATGAAAACACAAATAGTGCAGCCCATTTATTTAAATACACCGTGATAAGTCATGTAGAGAAGTACATTCTTTGGAAACAAAAATGAGCTTGCATTTTTTTCTAACCTTTTGCAGACATAAACATTAGTCACTTTCTGAGATTTTCCTGTAATCTGTCCTAATTATATGTATACAGTATGTTTTCATCATTAAGAATATGAACTAAACTTGCATAGAGCGTTTTTTTAACTGCCAGGACTGAAACAAACTCACATCGATATACCGCAAGTGTTCTCTCTTTTGAATTCTACTTCAATGCTCTATTTATGAGAGACATATTTTTATGAACACTTACAACTTGCACAGGATTTTTGGTGTTCATTGTGACTTTTTCCTTTTGATAATTTAGAAGGGTATCAGTTGTCAATTTTTACAGCTTCTATCTCATCAGTTTTCTTATAAGACATGGTACATCCAAAAGATACTTCTCTCATTTACAGAGAGCTTTAAAACCAATAGATGAAAAACACAGGTTCTCTTAGAACTCCCAAAGGATCCTGAGTCGGCTATAGCTCTGGGAACAGGAGATATCATTGACTGATTAATCCAAAAGACCAGTGATGCATTTTCACAGAAGAGATAATCTATTTCTGTGAATCATGAAAGAGGTATTAGGTTTTGTTTTCAAAGACAGCTGCAAAGGAGATGAAAGGAAAATGCAGGGTTGGGCTGACTGACAAGATGACAGTATTTCCTATGCCGCTTGAATAACATCTCATAGCTGTAATGTTAATCTTGGGAGATTCCTCTAGTAATAAGTTTGCAGTAGAGATGACAACAGAGTGCCAAATACATACCTTAAGTTAGGTGAAGCCTGATGAAGCTAGTCATTTATGGTGTCTTTTCTTAACAGTTGATCTTCCATTTAAAAACTGAAATCCATCAGCACAGAAGGCCTAAAACAGACAAGAAGATTTGACAGGACTTCATTTTCACCACATCCAGGAGCTAAAATTCACCACAAAGCAACAGAAAATGCTAAAAAAATGCTGGTCTAGGCTTTGGTACAACTGAGCTGTTCCAAATATTTTGAATGAAAATGAATGAATTTGCACCCAGGTCATTTAAACATACTTTTACATTCTGGTATACCAGGATTGGTTATTCCCAAAGAGATGCCTGAATGTTTTAGCAGATGAGAGGTCACATGATATGTTAACAAGGGAAATAGTGCATCTTTAATACAAGTCTATCTTGGGACATCTGATGCACACTGTATTAGATTTTTTAAAAAAAGTTTATTGCTAGTAGATTATGACTTAGGTTGAAAAGTTAAATGCTAGAAAGCCAGGAAAAAGTAGATTTACACATATCTATGGTACTTAATTAGCTTCATTTGCATGTCTGAGGCATAGAAATGTGTTTCCATGTAATTAAAACCAATGTGTAATATATGCGTCCATGGCAATACTGCTAACTTGACCATGCTGCTTTTGGTGCCTAGAGTCATACCTCCACATGATGCCATATGGATATATCACTTGCAGCTGTTGCTGGCTTGTGGTACTCTTTAGTAGTCTCCATTCAATTTAGCATTTTTGGATTCTCATTCTTTTGCTCCTGCTGCTGCCGCCTTAAAGCTTTGTAAAACACAGTCCTGTGTTGTGCTTTCTGGCAGTGCTCAGAAAAAAAAACAGCATTGGGAATTTAAGTTTGGTCTTATACATAACAGCCAGGTTAACAAATCTGAGCAGTAAGAGGGACACAGAGCACTTCTGTCTCAGAGACAACTCACTATGTTAACCAAGTCCAGTATCCACCAGACTCCAAACCTGATTAATGTCAGAGAGCAGGTCACCCATCTGTACGATGAGTTTATAACCCACACCCACCCCTTTAAAACCTTTCACTTTTCAGAGATACATTTTCATTTTTATAAAAAGCTGTTAGTTTACTCTGGGGAAACAGAAGAGGACCAAACAGCCCTTTCCTGATTTGCTGAACTCTCCCTGGGACAAGAGAGACAAGGCAAGTGGCAGATACCTCCTACTGCTAGAGCCATCCCCTCCTTCTTCTCTAGCTATTGCAAGTGGAACATTTGAATTTCTGCTGTTTATTCAATTTGCATGGTACTCCAGTTTGGTTTGTCCACTTTAGATTGCATAGTGTTAATCATTTCTCTCCTCTCCTCTCCTCTCCTCTTTCTGTATTTCTATTTCTACAGAAGCAGATCTCTACTATCCTCTCTCATAACTTATGAATAAAGAAAACATTTGCCTTTAGTTGTATGTCACCCTTTTTACTTCTAAAAGATTTTTTGTAAACCAGAGCAAACAATGAACAGATTTTACAAAAAGTCCTTTCACGCCTACCCAAAGGGCTACACAGCTAGAACAAATTTGTCAGCATGGTATTGTAAAGTGCATTCCTGGAAGCTGCTGCGCCCCTAATCCCACCATTTAAAAGTACCAAACTGCAGAGCTGGAAGACTTGAATTTGACAGTTTAAAGTTGCAAGGTTTTAAATTGCTACAAACTACAGTCCAACTGAAGACACAAAGAAACCCTCCCTCTTCTGTTTACACCCTTCCTCATGCCCATCTATGGCTCTTATCCACTACAATCTCCACATCTGTTGAAAAGGTTTTCTGAAAATTTCTGCACTGAATGACTTCCTACTGTAGCAATATATTGAAAGGTATTTCTGATTCGAGCTAATCATATAAATGAACAATTTCTGGAATGAACATAAATCTTAGCTATCAAAATGTTTCTGTTAAACTTTTTTCTTTCCAGATGCCTTTTTTATGCAAGACAGATTTTATTTTATTTTTTACAAATAATTACAGTTTTCAATATCTTCTCTCCGCAAAAGCATAAAGGCTTAGAACTACTAGATCAAATTTAATATGCAAATAAAAATTATTCTTTAGTCAAAGAAAAAGCAGATGGGAGAGGTAGGGTTAGCATGAAAAGCTGAAAAGGGGATAGAGGTGAAGGGAGGATGCAAGTTGAAGATCATCTCTGATTATTTTCCTCTCCTTTCATTTGAGTACTTTGAGATTTTGGCTCGGAACAATGTGCTGAAATGCCGTGACCAAAACTGAAATTGTGGTATTTTTGGACAGAGTGGAAACAGGAAGGATTAATAACCTTGCAAAACAGCCCTTTTCTCTTGAGACTTCCAGCTTAATTTTGCAGTTCCAAGTTGCTATATCCTTTTCAGCTTGAAGATATACAACATGACTACCCAAAGACTATTTCATATTGCAAGTTAAACCAATGCAGTTTTGCATATGAACGATCCAAACATGTTCTTACATGCCAGGGAGATGTGGATGTTGTATGGCAAAGCTCTGAGAAGTTACATTTCAGCTCTAATTTGAGAGCAGATGGCTACAGAGACATATTCAGGGCTGTAAAAGATGGCTGAGTTTCACAGGGTCTTCAATGACTTATCACAAGAAGAGGAACTCTGCAGAAAGTTTGCATCCTCAGATTTGGGGGATCTTTGGGACTTTCTCTGGAGCAATACTTGTTTGACCCAATTGCTTCTTTTGATCCCTGGGTCATGCCTGTATCATACAGCACTGAGTTGTTGGAAGCCATGAACAACTGTGTGAAAAAGAATGAATTTCAAGGGCACACACATAAAAGTTTTCCTGAGCATATCCCTTCCTAAGATGTACTGAAATCCACAGCTGAGGTTCTAATTTTCATACACTTCTTTTACGCATCTGGTCTCGATTTCTTGATTAGCTTTGTCCTTACAGCACTAGAGGGAATAACTCAGCTGCCATGTTACCAGCCATTTTGCCCAGAGCATCATCTGGTTTGAAGCAGCCTGGATAGATATGTTTTGCTATATCTAGATTAACAGAGATTTGAAGATCCTCCTCTTCTCTGGACATGCAAAACCTTTGTGGCCACATGTGTATTAAAAAGATAAAAACAGCTAGGGCCCATTCTCTATCCCTGAGACCAAGTAGGTTAGACTAGCCACTCCTATACTTTCACAAACAGGCTGGCCACATCCAACCTGTTTATTGCTAATGGTTGCTGGCCTGTGCTTGCTTCTGACTGTGCCTAGTTATGTCCCAGGAACTGTTTTAACAATTTCACAGATCAGACGATCAAGATTCAGAGCTACCTGGTTGTAGTCACATGATTTACAGAACTTTGGGGCAGTGTGAGAAATTTACTCGAATATGTTTGGTGTTAATGTTAGGAGGTTTTTTTGTTTGTTTCTTTGGTTTTTTAGATATCTGGGAAGATCAGAGAAAAAAAGTTATCCCCACATATTGTTTAGTTCCTTTGGAAACAAAATGCTTTATCTTCTGGGCACAATTAGTGAAGGATAAAGACACAAGCTGCAAGATAACTGAAGCACTGCTTACCAAATAGGTGTGCTGTGCCTTTCTTCTTTATATAGCCTGAGTTAAGGAACCCTGTTTGAGGTTCATCTTTCTTTGTTCTGTGACCAAGAACAGTGGTAATTTTGAATTAAGGCTTGTTATATGCTAGCACAGAGCCTTTATCTCAGACTGCTGAAGCTATTCCACTTATATACACCACTGAGATGTTTTGTTTAGGTCAGGGTGACTATGAGCAACTGTGTTCTGGTTGTTAGGATAGGCTGTGCTATTAGGAAGGCTCAGTTTGGAGCCTTGTTCCAGCTGGATATTTGATATTTTTAAATGGTTAGTTTACAGCTGTAAGTCCTTTAAAAATGGATTATCAGTAATCCTTTAATGCAGAAAGTTTGCATTTGCATGAAATTACTTTTCTGGATTGAATACATTTCTTCTTATCCCAATTTTATCCGAAGAGAGAACCTGCAGTAAAAGTCCTCCTTCTTGCTGTCTTGGAGATTGTTTCTCTTCACTCGCCAGGTCACACAACATCCCTGAAGCCATTGGAGCACTTGCTCATGTGAGACGAATTTGGGTTTACTGTGGCAGGTAAGCAAGTCATGCTGGGCCCAGGCTAAAGGGGCCCAGGTGCCGAGTTAACGACATAGTGTAAAAAACATAGCAATTTGGTAGGTGGCCCCAACTCGTTCCTTGTACCAGGATTCCTGTCTTTTACTTTATATGACTGAATTAAATATATATGTAGCTGTCTTTAATGCAGTGCAGCAGTGGTAAACACGGGTACTCAACAGTATGAGGCAATAGCCCTCTGCAGACCACTCCCAGTGCATGGACCATAGTTTGAGAACCACTGAACCAGCCAATGGTTACAAAAGGGCTCTGAAGAGGTAATTGCTATGTCAGTGCTAAGTATTATTATTATTACTATTTTGCTAGCTAGCAAAACCCAAAAGATAATGATATGATACACAATACATCATACAATACCGGAAGACATACTTGTCCTTGGTTTTGGTTACAGTTTTGTGGAATCAAAAATGGAGGGGAGCCATATCTTTCACTGCCCATAAAATGAGAACAGCAGAAAGAAGGTTCAGATCTAATACACAACTGATAAAGAAACACACATGAAAATGTCAGGAGAAAGAACGCTTGTGAACAGAACCTGCCCGAGATTTGGCTCCTACTGACCCTGGCTTGTCCTCTAACAGTGCAGGACCTGGGGCATCCCTGACTCCCTCACGTGCAGAAGCCCTTGCAGTGAAAAGCTGTGCCTGGAGAAACACAGAATCTGTCTCTATTCACGTGGCTGTTTCTCACACTGGAGACTGTAACGTTCACATTTATGAGCATATAATGGTGAAAACATTTTTGCCAATTAATTTAATAACTTCTAGATTTCTATCTGTTGTGTATAATTTCTATTCCTAGAGGATTCCTGCACTGTTAGCCTTCACACCTCAACCCTCCCCTGAGCTATGTGAAACATGAATGGTTTACAATCCTCACTTTGCAGAAAAGTAATTGCACCACAGAAATGAAACCCAGATTTTCAAACTGGATTAGGCATCTCATTTTTTGCTGGATTCCACTGGGTGTTATTTGCTTACATATCTCTGAAACTTGAGTGATGGACTGAGGATCACACAGAAACTACTGGGACCCCTTGGAATAGTTCCCAGCTTCCCTAAATCCAGCAGTGTTCACTGTTCCCAGCTTACGATCTCTTAAATTCAAATTAGTAAGCTTTTATTTGCAAGCAGTAAGGCCAAGAAACTCGCTGGTTTTGAAGGTTGACAGCAACGATTTTACTGTAATCACAGAGTTGCATGCCCCAATGCTATAAGGAATACATAAAAAAAGGTATGACCTGTGATGAAATTATTAGTGTTGGCTCTGTGGTGCATATACAGGGCAATATCAGAAATGCTGGTTAAACGTTGTTTGCATACTGCACCCCTCCCTTAAGCAGCAACCTCTAATAATATATCACAAGACAGCAAGTCAGCATACGGATGTCTGATAATCAGTTATTTTGTGGGTTGTGTATGGCCTTGCTGAAAGTGGGTCCAATCCCACACAGGCAATAGTAATCCTTGCAAATACATTCAGAATCTATTTGCAGATAAGGGCAGGAGCAGTCAGTACCAGTTCAGGTTTTTATGGTTATTTAAATACCCAGCAAAGGATCTGTACTCCCAGTCCTGCAATTGCCCTCACATGAATGGAATTCAGTAATAATGCTTCATTCTTAAAAGATACTTTCCAGCCATGCATCCTGAGTGGCTTTGCAAAGGGAGACACATATCTTCACCCTTTTTTACAAGCCAGGAAACAAATGTACACAGAGATGCATTACTACAAAATGAAGAGCCAGTAGTCCAGAGAGGAATAAATCCCAGGCAACCTGAGCCTGAAGTGCCCTTCTACAGTGCATTGGAGGAGCTTTGAAGAGCCATGCAGGAGTGGAGTCGTGGCTTCTGCCTTCAAATCTACCATAAAACCCATTGTACTCATAATCATTTCATTCTGTACATCATATGGGTTGATTTATGTCACCAGGAATTGCCTTTCAGTCAGCAGCTGTGAATATATTTTACTTAATTTTTTCAAGATCTGCCTGTGGAAAAAAACAACATTTACAGTTACAGAGACACTGAAAGTGGAAAGACCTGAGTTATGCCTTCCCTTACTCTTAGGCCCTGATCTTCCCACATATGAATAAACTCATACATGAGGAGTCACAAACACTTTATTAAGATTATTCGTACTTCACAGAATCACAGAATCACAGAATCACCTAGGTTGGAAGGGACCTTTTAAGATCATCTAGTCCAACCAATGGAAAAAAAAAATAAAAAAAAAATAAAAAACCCCACACAAAAACCACACACACACCACCACACCACCCAACACTAATCCATATTCCCAAGCACCATGTCAACTCCTCTCTTGAATACCTCCAGGGATGGTGCCTCAACCACCTCCCTGGGCAGCCCATTCCAATGCCTGAAAGTCAGTGTATAAATGAGGAATATTATTCTTATAACTCTGCTTACAACAGCATTCAAGTATTTCTAAAGTGTCTCAGAAAGTTTGAGGTACAAGATCTACTGGAATTTGGAACTGGTGCTCATTAACACTTTTCTGCCATTTGTGTGTAAAAAAGCCAGCTATGATTGACTACAAGGTGAAAGAGCATGAATCATTTATTGGAATTATGTTGTTTTGGGTGAGTAGAGTTTGTTTTGTCAAAGAGGTACAAAACAGTAACTTCTGAAAATCACATTCCCCTCCCCCACCCCAATGTTATTAGGATTTCTTCCAATTGTCATTGTAATGTCTAGCTAAAAAAATCCATTTAGTCTTGGCTAGGGTTTTCAGTGGGAGCTGGGTGGCTCAGACTCCAGGCTAAATCTAAGCTCTTATTAAAGTACTTAAACTGTAATCTTTTCTAAGACTTGGCAGCATTAGCTCTGACCCATTTCCCGTGAAACCAGGATGAAGAGTCAGCTTTGTCTTGCACTTTTGCAGTGCCATCTAGTCATCCCTTGTGTTTTCACTGCCCAGTACTGCAGATACATTTTTTTGGTAATAGGCATCCTTCCACATCTGGCTGCATCTGTATGAGCTACATGGGTCAACTCATCCCACTCAGAGCTATCAGCTCACTCCACTCACCCTACTTCTCCTCCAGCCCTCCCCATACCACACACCCCCAGATGGAGACTCGTGCTACATCTAACCCGTTTTCCTGAACTGTTTGAAAAAGGAGTGACCTTTTCAAGGAAAATTAACAGCTCCGGTTCAGAAGATGTACACTGCTGTTCTTTGCCAGCCAGGCAAACAACAGGGCACAGGGCATTTACAGCCATGCTGCCAGCACAACTGTGGACTAACGCACAAGGCAGCAGTTTTTTTTGGCCTGCACAAAATCAGCTGCAGGTCATCTTTCCCTTAATACTTCAGTAGCCTGGTTGTCTGTGTATCTCATATGTATATAGTTTACATGTATGTAGTTCACATACAATATGTAGTTCACATACATATTTGTGTGTATCATATATATGTATAAAAAAGACACAGAAGTGTGTGTGTATATATACACACACATATATAAAAAATGTGTATATTACTGTTTCTTCAGTACACCAGTGAGGAAAATTAGCCACAACAGAAATGTCTTTGCTTGATGAAAAAAAAAGAAAAAAAAAGGAGCTCAAAATTGCCAGGCAGAATGGAAAATCTTTTCAGAAGACAACACAAGTGTAAAACCCCAAATAAAAGGGTGTGTTGCCAGGAAAAATTACCTTTGAGCCAATGTAACAATGACAACAACATGCAGAAATGAGTAAAAAAACAAATACAGAGAGAGTAAAAGAAAGGCTCTAAAGACTCAGAAAGAATAGAACTGACAAGCTGACTGCTATTTTGTAAATCTCTGAGATGAATAATTCATAGGTAAAACTGCTAAAAAACTGCACATGTTTTAGCATCAGTTTATTAACCTCTCTTTCCACACCCTCTAACAAAAGATAAAGAACTGAACCTGGCTCCCTAAATAACATGAATATCATCAACTACAGGGAGTATCTCAGGAAGATACAGATAAAGAACACAGCTGCAGTCAGTTTCACTATCTTCTCTGTAGTCTGGAGGTACGTAGTGCATGGGACTTTACAACAGAGTCACCCCACAGTCAGCTCTGAAAGGATATCCAATGTTATGATATCCAGCCTTGATATCCAAGGGTATCCATGCCTGAAGGAGTCCATTGAAAAGGGGGGAAGTTCCTACAAGTCCCACTGGGCTTGTACCCAGCTGGACACTGCAGACATCTCCCCTCAGGCATCTGAGCTTCAGTCCCAGTGGACACTGAGGAATTGATCTGGTAGCAGGGGAAAAAGTGGCAATGTTGGCAAAGAAATTAAGAGCACCGCTTACCATGGTATGCTCCCTTCTCCTCGCAGACAGGCTGCAGAGAGTTTGCCAAGCATACTTGTTGGCATGCTAACCTCACCAGCATGCTTAGGCCTGCAAGATCCTGTATGCTCTGCAGGGTGTGTTTAAGCCTCTGCCTGCACAGACTATGAGTCTGGCCAAGGTGATGCTGACCTATCCCCGGCATATTCCTTCTTTTTTTTTTTTTTTTAATTTTGTGTGCTGTGAAGCCTCTCCTGCGGGGCCAAACAGAGGGTCAAAAGGGGTGCAGAAATACTGAGGGAATCTCCTGGAGAATCTCCTCTACTGAGGGAAAGAGAAACTCAAGGGGTAAATGTATTCCTCAGGCACCAACCAGAGCCAGTGAGGCCCAGCAGCTGGTGTCTGCCCCCATGGACTCCTGAACTCCAGCAATGACTCATGTAGAATTTCTGGCTTCTTCCATGCTAAAGCAAATAGATAGCTCCCAAAGAAAATGGGGAAAATGACAGTCATTGAAAGTCCCCCATAGGGAAGAATACAAGGTTTGGTATTCATCTTTAGTCTGAAGAATTGTATCCTTATCTGAAACTCTCCTGAAGGGTCTAAACCTTTTGTGTCTGCACAAATGGTCTGGAAAGCTCATCATCTGTTTCCTCATGAAAGTCTGAGGCGTTCTTGCTTCTTTCAGGCCTGCGTATAACATGATGTTTCCACACGGAACTGTACCCTTGCATGTGTTGAATGCCTCCAAACCTCAATAGCTACTATTGGTTTGGGGCAAAATTCTTAGGGATGATGGGATAGAAAACCTCCAGTTTTCAACCTGAATTATCTCTCCACCAAATCTATTCAGCAATTCAGCCATTTGCTAAGCACAACTTGTTTGCATCAATGCCCAGTTCATCCAGATTATTGTTATTTTCTGTTTGCTGTTTTTCCAGGCTGGTTTAGATTCTCCCCTTCTCTTAACCATATAAGCAAACTCTTTTTCCTTCATGTTTTGTTTGGCAAGTGGTGTGGAAATCTTACAAGCACAGCTTCTTTTGAGCAAGGCTCCAGGATAGGTTGTTATTACCACTGGTATTTAACCATCAGTGGCAAGTACTATGGCGATACCTGAGGGACAGTAAATGCTTAATTTGACATAAAACTTAACTCCAGAAAGGTGCTTGACATTCTGGCCTCTGTTAAATGCCTGTATTTGTGCCCTAGTAGATGAAGGCCCCAAAGAATTCTGTATTTTCCTTGGAGTCAGATTTAGGAGGGATGTCTGGCTCATAGGCTGAACCAGGCTTCTTTTCTAAAGTTAACTTCATGTCATTTGGAATATATTATTCAAAAAATCACTAGTCTGAGAGAAAGAGAGCCTGAGAATGATTAAATACTTTAAATAAAAGAAGACAAATAATGTGAGAAACTACAACTAGCCTAAATTTTACTATCCATTACATTTCATGTTGGATGATTTAATTAATGAACTTGTCTGCAGCTAGTTCCATACAGAAAACGTCATGCATTTCATTATTTATTTGCTCATTGGTGTGGTTTCTTTGTTTTGATTTTTTGTTTTGTTTAATTTTCTTCTGTACCCCCAGCCCACTGAAGGCGACGCATGATGTTCAAAAGGCTGTTTATATTAAAAAACAACAACAAAGCAACAGACCAAAACCACAGTCCTGTGCTCATCTATAACTAACAGTTAATAGTAGATAAACAAGGTCTAATAAAATAAAAGCCTAAATGGCCACTTGCCCAAAACACAGAACAAGTCAAATTTGGATGTTTGGAAAAGCTGAGTTGTTTATTCTCCTGTGCACACCTCTGGAGCTAATACAGTCACTAAGGAAGGGAAGTCACAGACCATGTTTTGTTAAGAAGGTTGTCCCGCAGGATTCATGAATCAGCCAGGCAAAAGCAACCATACAAAAGAGCAGCTATATATTTCTGTCATATGACTTTGTATTTACTCTTTAGTTAAAAAACAGTTTCAGAAGTGGCTAAGTGATGTCTTAATTGCAGATAGGCAATCTGTTAAAACAAATTGAAGGTGAAATGTGTGAAGACCGAAATCTCCAGGCCAATCTAATCTCTTCGGTCTGATTTTTTTGCAAAATACATTACACTTTGAGAACAGAAGCTTGAGAGCTGGCCTACATAAAGTCTGAATACTGATTTAGCCAAGTTAGTCTAGAATTTGTATGAGAAAAGTTAATCAAATAGATATTGTAAAATAACCTATTCTGGAATAATTTTAATTAAAAATACTATTCTGAAATAAAAGCCTCTATTCCACAATCATTTGGATGCTGTTGAAATGGAGGGTTCTGATCACATTCCTCAGTGCCAAAAAGCACTTAAAAACCTTACTTTGTAATGTGCAAGAGATGTAAATTGAGAGAAGTGGTTTATTGCTGAAGATCCAAGACAGATTGGAAACATAATTTTTTATTTGCTTGTTAACAGTTAATTGTCTATGAAAGCATCAAAATAATGAAAAATGTGCTAAATTTTAATAGCTGTAGCTGCATGGAATTGATGTTGGTATGCAAGTTTACACTTCTCAGTCTTTAATACTGAACCTAAACTGCTTCAATTCTAACATAAAATTATGACAAGAGTCACAGAGATGGACATCCATAACAGGGAACAGCTTAAACTGTCTCCACCAAAATAATTAAAGCAGTGCATAAGGAAGGTTGCTGCTGTGCTAGGAAATATGTGTTCTATTCTCACTGCTCCTGACTCTCTCTTGCTACTTCCACTGACTTGATCTTCAACTTCATATCTCAGTCTTCCTGTTTTATAAAAATGTATTTAACTGTATGAAATGGTTTTAAATTGCTATAGGAAAGATATTGCATTAGGACATGGTAGTCCATATTATAAAATCTTCTCTTAGTAATATCCTAGCCAGAAGTCCTGAGAGCACTATCATTATCTTATTATTACACAGGGGTGTTGGGATGGACCAAAATGTTTCTTAGCTCTGCTTACCTCAGCATTTCTGTTTCAATGCTACCTTGAAACAAAACAAAGGTGGCTGTGGGCCCAGGGATAAACAAAGCCAGACACAGACCATGGACAGTAGGTCAAGTCTTGTCAAAGACCTGATAATAATAAATGCAGGAGATAAGGAAGAGAATTTAACCTAGTCTAAAATACTTTGCAATCTAATGCTAGGCATACATATGTTTGTCTCTGCAATATGAACCACTGGAACCCACTTTCACATCACCTCTGTGCACAGTTTCCTGTTATTGATGCATTTACAGGGATGGTTTCTGAATGATACAACCCACCATAGAAATTAGAGAGGAAAGAAGAAAAAGGACATGCCCTGTCCTTCCCCATTAGATGATCTTTCCTCTATCCTTATATGGACATACTGCATTTCATTAATTCACTTTTTTTTTCCTGTATAGATGTTAAGTAATAGATTTTTGCAGACAGCAATATGCTGAATTCATTGAAAAGTGATGCTGTGTAATGCAGAGCCTGCATTTAAAACTGGAAGCCCTAGAATGTATATGACGGAGAATATGAGGTTTTGGAACACAGGTGCACTCAGTCCATCCTCATGGCCCAAGACTTCATTTGTCTCTGAAGTCATAAAAAACAAGTCAAAAAGACCCCTGCCATCTTTTGCAGTGGCACCAGAACTATTCAGGGAAATGCAATGAAATAATATAATTGTAGTAAAAGATTGAAATATATTGTATTGGAAAACTACCAGGTGAAGCCAGGAAGGGAAAACCTGAGAGGGAGAGAGGCATATATTATGCCCTACTCAGTGTATCATGATAAAAAGCAACATTCAGAGACCAATACAGCTAATCTAAGATAATTAATTTCTATGAAGAGATAACACTTTTGGAAATAAGAGGGAAGTAAGCGTGCTTTGGACAAGCAACACTAATTTTGACTATTGAAATCAATAGTAAGATTCTCCTTGTCTTCCGTGGGCTTGCATTTCATCCAAAGCACTCTTCCAAGTCTGCTAATGTGCAAACCACTTGGGCAGGCAAAGAATGCTGAATTGGCAGCCTGTCTTTTAGCATTACAAAACTTATAACCTTGCTGAAAGTAGAAGGCAGGTAGGATGAGAGGAAATGGCAAGTAATTTTGGGTGAGGGACTAGTTAGAAGTAAATAAGAAGACAAGGCAAAGTGAAAAATGAATATTTAGTTATGATTTATGACAACACCATAATTAGATTAGCAGCTACCATAAGTAAATAAACACCTCACAATGATGAACAAAAAAAAAGGTGGCTGCCAATACACAAAGTCTTCACTGAGAACAGAAATATCATGTGTGTGTTCAAGTGAGCTGTTAATAAAGTGTTAGAAGTCAATACATACAGTATCTGGTGTCCATGGTTTAAAACCAGTTTATCCATTGTGCTTCATTATGAGAAATTAGAAAAATGCCAAGGCGATATTCCTCAGATGGCCCCATCAGAAGCAAGGAAATTGTTGTAAGCCATATAAAAAATTGTGGCAATGTCTACCAGTTTTAAAGTGGAGTGGGTTTATGTCATCTGCAGGCATCAAAATGCAATCAGATCTTAGTTTTAAGTCCTTTATCTTCATATGCATCTTTAACAGCTCATAAATACTAGCTTGTATATGTGGGCCCTCTGTGGAGGGCAGGCTAGGGGTTGAGGCGAAAGAGTGAAATGAATGCACCTGGGTAATTCACAATAATCTTTGGGATCAGAGAGCTGGCCTTGGTGGAGACGCCACAATTCCCAAACAGAGCGTGAATTCTGCCTCTCACTGCCTCTCAACAAAAGTCAAGTTGGCTAAAAGAGCCAGACCTATTTTGTGTAAAGCCAGAGTGCTGACACAGTTTCCATAATTCTGGACAAGATTTTCCCAGTAAATTTCCCTGATGTGGACAAGTTCCCAAAACACAAAGGCCACACATTAAAATACCATCTGAAAAGTTAAGATTGGACAAAGGAAGGGAGAAAAACATCAGACACTCCCATTTGTCCTAAATGTTTCCAAGGGTGGCTTTGGGGGGTTTTTT
>KZ505670.1:486088-600173 GCA_002844005.1 Limosa lapponica baueri | reverse complement strand
CAGAAAAGTCCAACTACAACTCAAGTAACAAGTAAAAAAGCCCTAATTATAGCAGCTGTTGGGATGAACTTGGAACTTCTCTCTTCCCTGAGGCTTTTTTCCATCCCTACTAGTATGTTCAGCTCCTAGCTCCTCTGATAGGAGCTCTGTAACAGATATAATACCAAGTTGTACTATATGCAACATTATCTCTGTATGCTTAGATGAAACAAGAACAGAAAAAATATTAAAGCTTCAGCCCCAGCTATTACTATAGCTACACTAGCACTCTAATGACAGCACTATGATAGGAAAGAGAAAGAATTATTGGCATAAAATGCCCTTTGTTTACTTAAGCCCTTGGAGAGCTCTGCAATGATGACATTTAGATGTTGTTCTGGAGATAGAGTCAGTAATGCCATTCTGGAACCGGATCATATACCAATAGGCAGTAAGTTGCAGAACCTGGAGACTTGGGGTAGAGTTAGATATGTTTGTTTGAGGAAAGGAAGAAAAAAATCTCAGCAGCCCCCAAAAGTAAAACAGTCTGAAAGATTAAAGAAAAAAGATTTATAGATTAGTAGAAAAAGAGGCTAAGAGTAAGAGTAAGGTTAAGAGATAACATTTACTCCATTGAGTTGCCCAGGTGAGAATCACTCATTTTGGATTCTTGTCTACAAGATATACAGTCTGCTTTTTAAGGTCCTAGGCACTAGCCTTTCCTGCAATCTTTAACACTTCACTGTCATTACTGGAGAAGTTTTTGTGGTGTCAAACCTGAATCTTTCCCTCTACAGTTCAAGGTCATGATTTTTGTTTGTTTCCTTGTTGGAAGACAAGAATGATGCTTTCCTCCACCGGAACATCTTAAGTGTGTGAACTTCATTGCAGGGTCTCTCTTCGTTTTTTCCTAGTCTCACAGATACTAAATATACGCAATTCTATCAATCTTGCAGTCAATTTACAGTCTAACCACCTTCATTTAATGAGCTATAAGTAATTTCAGGTACTACACTGATACAGTATGCCAGGTTTTTTTCTGCTAGTTTGACATTTCCCCTATTGAAAAATAATAAACTCCCTCTTGTTGCAGTTTGAAAGACCCACACAAACCAAAGAAAGAAATGACCAACTGATTATTCACCAAAAAAAAAAAAACAGTTCAGCTGACTCATTAAGTACTTTTGAGATGTTGAAATCAGGGGAAAACTCTTTAAAAGCCTTTTACATCATTTAATTGTTTCAAGTGGCCTTCAAATAGTGACTTCCCAGGTCTCATGCACAAGCCTGGACCGCTGTAGCCCTGTTGCCTCCAAGCCTGCCTGTGTTGCAATGGTCAGACTGGCGCTGCCAGGCACAGCAGATAGAGATGTCCTTCCATGTCCCTTTGACAGTTCAAGCTAGAAATGTCCAGGGCAGCAGCATGAAATTTTGAACTTTGCAGTGGAGGAGAGTCCCTGGGCCATGAGAAAAACATGCTGCCACTGTGGTATTTAAACTGTCTGGGTCTCATACGCTACTCTGGTACCATATGAATTACTGAAATTGCCATTTCAGGCCTTTAAGAATCTATTTTTCAAAACCTGCTTTCTCCCTCAGGGTCCCTATGTACCCTCACAGCAGAGCAAGTATGTGTGTGGCTTTTTACTCTATTTTGTGATTCTGTTTCAAGCATCCTCATTCCCAGGTCTTTGCAGGCTGCTTTTGTCATGAATTTTCTGTTTCCCTTTAGAAACAAATATTGAACAACCCAGGCTGAAAGGAACCTCAAGGCATCATCTGGTCCAACCTTTAAACAACTTTTCCTATTCCTCACTTTACCATTTACCACTATCTATCTGCCATTTTGCAACTTGTCAAATGATTATGCAAATCCTAAAAACTCCCAAAACAAATTCTGAAGCCTCTGTGGAATTTTAAAATAGATGTTAACAGGTAGTAGAAGATTTGTGGCTACATGACTATTTACCACTGTGCAAAAGGCAGTGACGATTCCAGCTTTAATGATTGCTGCAGAAAGACTGGCCAAAAAGCTTTCAAGTCCTCATGCTCCTGGTCCCATTAACCCAGTTGGCAGTCTGTTAACACAGCAGTCAGCTGAAGAACAGCTTCTGGCAAGTGCCAGTGCCTTTGCTACGGTACAGTAATTGTGCTTACCAGCTCTCAAAAATACTTGGCTTTATAAACAAGTGCTTCACTAAATGCCTATAATTTCTCTATCTGAGTTTGGGCAGAAATGCACACCAACTGTCTCATCTCACATGACAGGTCAGAGCCCTACGTCATACAGGAGAGGGCTTTATTTGGAAGAAGTCTTTTCCACTGTACCGTGCTCTGGCTAGGGTCACCTTGCAATGAAGTGGTCAAGAGGAAGCTCCACTGTTAATCTCCCCCACGCCTATTTCTGTCCAAGCTTCCACCAGACCTCCTGCAGGCAATTGATCATTGTCGTTGCTTGATTTCCTTGGTTAGACTCTTCCAGTGAAGCATACAGCAGACATAACTATGTCTTTACTTGACACCTAAGGAAAACTGGTGTTAGGATATCTTCCCTGTAAATTTAGGGTTTTATGACCCGATACCCCAGTCAGAACATCTGAACATATCCTAAGTTCAGCCTAAAGCCCAAACATGAGCCAATAGATGCACAAAAATTTACTTGGATTTAGTTGAACTTAGGTTACTGTCCATAGAGACTTGCTACCAAGATCTTTCTTAATATTTGTTTATTTATGATGCAGGTAAGGCCTAATTTAGCTTGAATAGAAACTAACTTTAAACTGAAGCAGGACAGGAGATCCACAAACTAGGAGACCATAAAACACCAAAAAGCCATGTTACCTGACTGGCCTTACACATTTTCAACAGCAAAATCATATCTTCTGGAAAAGTCACCTAAGATTCATTTGAATACTACAAAAATAGAGACTATTTTACTTCCTTGGGTTGTACTGGGGTTGATAAGTCTCACTGTTAAAACATATTTCTTATTTCTCCATGTCAGCATCCTACGGAGCTGTGACCTTAGTCCTCCCTGTCCTTGCCACCCCCCAGGACACCCTCCACGCTTTCCACAGCCCAGGACACCATGTCAGCCACTGGGGCCATCAACCCCTGCCCCAGTGACCCCACAGCAGAGCCCATCTTCAGCTCCCCACATCCCTGCCCCTGCCCAGCCATGGGCCCTGCAGGCCTGGACCCACCCTCAGGCCTGTGTCCCAGCCCATCCTGGCCCATCCCCAGAGAGATGCCCGATGCCCAGGGTTGAGGCTGCCCCAGTGCCCCAGCTGCCTGCTCCTGGCTAAGGGTGGGATGGGCCCTGGCTGCCAGACCCTGCTCTGATGGACCCACATGGGCCACCCCTCTGGACCTGCAGGGACCTGATGCTGGCAGATTCGAGAGAGTTATACTGGGCACTTTTTCCCCAGGAAGATACCCCATGCTTTTGAATTGCTTCTCTGTCATCTGTTTGATTATCTAAGCATATACGTATACTGTTTACTCTTCTTGCAAGCTAATTTTATGAGCATTCCGCTCAAACTCTTTTCTGCACCTCCTCTTGTTTGGGAAACTCTTTCCAAAGCTGTGAATACTCATACACATCCCTGCTTTCCTACAAACTGTATCTGTATCAAAACCTGAGATAATATTACATCTCTGTTCCTCTTCACGGGTAAGAAGCCAAAGGTCCTTTTGGAAACGGCTTCACCCAGAGGCTCAAATTTGCCTGTTAGGCCAATGTAATAAATGCCCATCCTGACATTCATGTATGCTTGCGTAATGTGGTTTGAAAGCCACATTATTACTTTTTAAAAGGTGCATTTTGCTGTGGAGACAAGGTCCAGACTCAGTTTTCAAGTCCCTTTTATTCTTATGATGCCTTTGTTACTTTAATGGCGGTAGCCTGAGGCTCCTAGACCTGGCAAACATGAACAGTTTTTCATCTTCATAAAAATGAGCTGAGATCATTCACTGAGTTTTCCCTTGTTTATCAGCCCTAGTAAATATTTGTGGGTGTCCCTATTCATAAACTATTTCATATTTGCAAAGGAGCCTTTCCAAAAAAAGAGAGGGGAAAAAAATGGGGGAGAACATCTGGAATGCCAGCGGTAGTAGCAGCCAGTGCAGTGAACGCCAAAGCATCTGTACTGTTCTCGGTGGTGGGTCTGTTGAGTCTTCCATTCACACTGTCTTTTCTGTATTAAGGACAACACTGCCAATAAAAACAAAGCCTTTACCTTGCATCTGTCTTTGCAAACAGGGTTGACTGAGGTTTATTTCTGGAACACTTTAAAGTAGCCAAGAAACAGACAGAGAATTCCAGCTCTAGTAGATACTGTTTGAAGAAACGCTCAGAGCCATTTTTTCTTGGTCATGATCTTCCCATCATGTAAAGAACTGAACTGTTTCAAGAACATGCTCTTGCTGCATACAGAGATTCTGGTAGTATGCCATTCATAGTCTTCCAGTCTTTGATGAAGATTTTAATAACACTGACACTGCCTTTACTGAGAAAGTGTCTGAAGAGTCCCTGAAGCCTATGCTCATTTCTAGGGCCATTTAGATATGTGTGTTATGCTGTAGGTGGAAAAAGACAAAAAAAGTGTTACTCAAAGATTTGATGATCAGTTTGGGGCAAAAAACCCCTATAATAAACCTGAATATTGTTGTTGGAAAATGTCATCTTGATGTGCTATATTTCATGTTTCATTTACTTTCGTCATTACTGGACAGATTTTTTTTTATTCTGCATTTCGACCTACGAGATGGTTCCAATGGGGGGTCTCACAAGAGGTTATAAAGCTAAATTGGCTATGCCAGTAATCTTAAATCTTGGGCAGGTAAATTATTATTACTAAAATGTTTTTTAATTAATTTTAATAAAAATTAATTCCACTTATGGAAAGCAAAATTGCTAAAACAAAACTAAACAGAATGAGCTAGAAAGACCTACCAAGAGGCAAGAATAGAAACTATTATTACTTTTTTCCTCTTATTCTTCTGACGCTCAACAAAACCCCCAAGATGTGCTGTTCAGCACTGGTCCACACTGTAAGAATAAGCACACCACTGCTTCCAACTCCTTGGTAGTTCAAGTGATTTAGGTTTATGCTAGAGATTGAAAGGTCATATATTCTTTGTCCTCATATTGTTCAAGTTGGATTCAGCATCTTTTTATTATGTGGAAGTGCCTTTTTCAACTTGTTTTTACTGAATAAAAAGAAAATTAGGAGATCTACGTGAAAAAAAACAAAAATACTAAAGGGATAGTGCAAGTGTCAATCCCAGTGCACTCGAAATTAATTACTATCATGTCTTGATTATGGGACCAAACCACATCCTTCTGTGCACACATACACAATTATGTGGTTTTACCTGACAACACACATGTTCCTTGTTGGAAATCTGTTTTTATTCACTGCACAGACAACAGGGCAGAGGAGAACTTATTAAAAATATATGTGTATATCTAAATAATGTTTTTATATAATATATAAATATTTATATTTTAAAGCACTGCTCCAGGACTCAGAGGAATTGGGTTCTCTTTCTGGCACCTCCACAAATGTCCTGTTCAGCAAGGCTACAATAATGTCAGCATTTGAGGATGTCAGAGTAACAGGTTGCATACCAACCTCAACCACAGTACTTCCTGTTTTTTGCAATCTGTATGTGGTACTAATGCTTGGCATTTTTGTATGATTTGGGGGAAGGTGGGAAGGAGGAGGGGATATTGGGAGACAGAATTTTGGCAATAGGTGTGCAAACTCAAATTCAGGAAGGTAAAAATTAGAGGCCCTGACTCCCACTGCAGGTCCAAATGGGAATAAAACACATGCATCTTAGTCATCCCATTCCTTTCCTATTTATGAAACAAATCTAAGTCTCACCTCTAGCTGCATACTTTGTCTACTTGGGAATATAAATTACTGTAACAGCTTATGTTGGCTTAATATATTTTGGTTGCTCATGATGAAAAGAGTCCTTTTAAAGAAGACTAAGTAATATTGCTCTTGTTCATTATGTTCTCCTCCAGTCTCTTTCCCAAGATGATAATATTTGTAATAAAACAGTTGTCATTCTGAGTTTTTCATTACTTCCCTTGAGATAGCTGTCAAAGGAAATGGCCAAAGTCATGTAGCAGAAACTGCACTGCTGTTCTCCAAGAGATCCCAAGTTACCAGCATGTGGTTCTCATTTGGAAAGACTGAGAAAGAGCAGTGTTCTCATAATTGCTCCAAACAAAAAACATTTACTTGAAACTGAAAGGTACAGTGAGAGGTGGTGTCCTCAGGAATACCTTTTTTCATTTTTAAGCCAAAAGTGGTAACAAAAAGATGAATTCATTTGCCAGCCTTAGTACCTGCCAAGATACAGAGAAAAGTTGTCTAAATGACCTCAATTAACTGAAGAAGCACAACTGAAAATGGGAACATTTGCATCAGTGCATTGTAGTATCAGATTGAATCCATATCCTGATTGAAAACGAAGTCTATCTAAAGGCTAATGAATTCTAAAGCATTGTTTAACTTCAGTATTTCCCAGGCTACTGCCACATACAACAACATTAAAACTATACTCATCTAACTGCCTTACCTACAGACATGAAGCCACTTAAAACCTCCCCTGGTGTTTAAACATGATGATAAAATCATAATCAATTTTACCATTCCAATATGATTGATTGCTTGTGTTTGTCTTTACTGGTTATACATAAAACATCAACCATAATTCTGAAATCTCCACAATGTTACTGTTTAGTGTAAATGTAAATTCTGCTAAATGTAACTCTATTACAGAATATCATACATACAAGGTTTACATGCCTAATCCTTTTCCAGAATAACAAATATACATGGTCTGAGTTAAAAGTATTTTAAAGGCCAGCTTCAACATCTGAAAGATTCAGGTCCCAGACCTAACTTATCTTTGGTTTCCTCCGAGGTTATAGGACTCAGAAAGTAGAAATGATCTGACAAAGTAAGAAGACAGAGAAGTTTATACCATATTTAGTTTACCCTTAATAAAAAGAAAATCAATGGCTATGAAGTCTTTTAAGGAAGTTTGGCTAAATAAAAGCAAATGTAGATCAGGGCAGAAATCATGGGAATTAGGTCTAGGACAGCCTACTTTCTTAAGCTTATGGCACTGGAATGTGTGAAAGAGATGGTCTTGCTAGATGTGATATTATGATTTTCTTATAGCAAAGACAGAATCAGGGAAATACTTGTGGAATAAAAAGAAAGATTTATAACACATGGCAAACAGTTCAGTGTCTTATGAAAAAAAAAAAGGACAGTCCTGAGGTAACTAGAAGCAAGCCATATTATTTTTTAAAAGAGCCAAATTTTCTCCTTAAAAATTTTGGAAATTCAAAAAAATCTAACTTTTGTAATGAAAGTTTGTGTTTTTGCGTAAATTTCTGCATTGAAATTAAGTTCAGTTTTAATAAAGTCTTTTCATAAAATAATAATAAAAAAAATTTTAAAAGATCTTCCTTAAATGAATTAAGAAATTCTTCTCTTTTGAAATTTCTCCCAGTTGGGCCAAATAAGGATAAGAGAGTTTTAAAAATTTCAATTTTTTTCCTATCAAAGAAAATTTTTCCCATGCCACTTGTCTTCTTCCATGTTTTTATTTTAATTTGAGTACTTTTTAATTCTTTGATTACCCTGAAAAGAGAAGACTTTCAGCTTGCACAGAGGTCAGAGTTTGAAGTGACTATGTTGTTATTTTTGTTAACAATATTGTTGATTACTCAAGCGATTAATCCCTTTTGGCACTAGTATAAATTATTTCCTAGGGCATAGCTTGAGATTGGGAGTCAGAGAAAATCATAATATGCTCTATGACAGCAGGTGGGAAACCTATTTTTCTTGTGTGGAGTTCCTAAAAGCGGGGACAAAAGATTTTTTTTCCAAAAAGATTTCCAAAAGGTTTCCTGAACATGCTGAAGCAGGGTGCAAATTCAAGGACATCCCACACAACTGAGATTGCCTAGTCAACCACACAGAATCCAGCTTGCAGTCATCAGACTTGTAGAGGTTTCTGGGAAGTTAGGCACAGATGAGGGAAGCAAGGCTGGAGGTGCAAATTACAGCAGATCTGTAGGTACTCTGCCTAGTCTGCTTGAATTAACTAAAAGAAATCTCTAAACACTACAGAACAGCTGAATATGAGAAAGTCAAAAATTTCATCGTTTAGATGGGTTCAGTACAGTATTTCTTCATCATTCAGGTCATTTTGTTGTTCAGGAGTGTTATAAACTATGATGAACACGCTAATAAAACACGGTTTTATTACTGATTTTTTCTCAGTGTTTCAATGCAATGTATAGTCATGATTTTACTATGTTTCTGACACTCCATGAGACAGTATAAATGCAGTTATCCCAATGGTATACAAGGATTGGCACAGACAGCACCTTCAGACTACTAGGCAGGTATTCAGAGGAGAAATCCGGGCAGAAGGAGGAAGAAGTACATATGACTAATTATGGTAATGATAAAAACCCAACCCTCCACATAGGTTCCACTGGGAGGTAGAATAGGATGGGGTAGGAGTGGCAGCAGGGATTTCTGCCAGATGTGGAAAACAGAGAGAGGACAATGCTGGCTCACTGCAGGATGCCTGTTTTCCTCCTACCAGTTTTGAATGACTGCCAGGGAAAGAGTATACTCAAGAATATCTCTCCCTCGAGTGCCTGTGTTCCTGACAAGTATGAAATATGGGCAGGAGGGTTTGGCTATACCTTCAAAATGTGAAGCAGAACTAGTCAAAATGCTTGAGTGTAATCCTTCTGCTAGTAAAGGGGATTTTGTCCAACAGTTATCATGAAAAATTGTCTAGTTATTTTGTTTTGAGGTTTCCAGCAGAAAAACAAAATACCGAATTAGGTCTTAAGGACTCAAAAAGTAAAAATTTTTTATCATCGTTATTTTCTTGCCCAGTAAAATGTTTGAGGTATTTTTTCCCCATCTTTTACTTTCTGTTTTTCTCCAGTGTGATTCCTCCTTTTTTTTGTTCTAATAGTTAAAACAGCAAAAGGGAAACTAATTCAGTTTCCAGTCAGAGAGACTTTTCACATCACCTCCACTCCCCAAAAATTTCAGGTTAGAAAATAATAATCCATTTTATTATTTGTAACATTTCAAGCGGAGAAAAACAACTCCCTAAGAAGGCAATACTCTGAGTGAAACAAGAGGAGCCAGATTGTCTGACTCTTCCTAATATGTAGAGAGCCTGCTCAGGCTACTGGTGCTGTTGTGTCATTGCATTGAAGAAGGAACTAGGAAAGCGACTGCAGCCTTTTCCTCTCTCACACTCCTGCCACCCATGGTGCAGCGTTAGGCATCTTCAAAGAGAAAAGGTTCAGACAGAGGAACCATAAATCTATCTGACATTGTTCTTGTGGTGGTAGATTGTTAGCCTACTGGCACGCCACTGGGTTTGTCTTTGTTTAACAGCTTGGCATTCTACAAAAAACAAATCAGGCCTTTAATTTAGACGCTAACCTTATGCTGTCAAGTTTCAATATTTTCAACCAAGGCGTTTAGAATGTACCCATTATTTTTACAGATCACATAATCAGATAGTGCTAACAACAATACTACCTAATTGGTTGTTCTTTTGGCTAGAGCATATTTCTCTAGTCCTAATGATTCTAATAAAATATAATACGTGCCAATAGTTACACAAGAAAGAATTAAAGAACCTTAATACTACAATGGAGTTTTATTCCTGCTTAGGTATGAAATTACTTATTCTGACATAAGTTTGTGGAGTTGGAGTTCAATGTTGTCCCAATTACACTAAACCTGCCATAACTCCAGCAGAGCAGTGTTTGCAAGTGACTGGCTTTACTCTTTGAGAGCAAACATGGAGCAATATTTCTCTCATGCTCAAAGTCTGGATTCAACTCACTATGGATCTGGTTTCTCTGGTTGTATCAAACCCGAGTCTGACTGAAGTGAAAAATGTCAGGTTCTCTGCTAGATGTGAATCATAGGTCTCAGACTGGACTGGATCTCTGTTCCTCATATAAGTATATTGCATCTCCATAACAACGTAACAATTCTTGGCAGACTAGTAATAAAAAAACCACACTGTGCATGAACCCCTCTCTAAATGTGTCCTGTGAGAAGATCTGGTAGTTAAGGGCAAACACAAACAAGAAAAGGTCACCATCAGTATAATACCAATGCAGCTGGCGTCTTTTCTTTGAGAAAACACTATGCTCTTCACAGCACAAATGCAAACAAGCTCCTGAGCAGTTAATTTATGGTATTTAAAAAAAAAAAAAAATGTATTAGCAGATTCCAAACAGAACAGCAACAGAAGAATCAGGGCAACTGTTCAAAATAAGGTATAGAAAGAAAGTATGGAGATCTTGGAAAGAATCATTTTGTCATTTGTCTTCTGTCCCAACAGAAGAAAGCTAACATGAAATTTCTTGAAACTTATTTTGACTGGGAAAGGATAATTGTACTGTGTTCTCCATGGGCTGATTGTTGTTTCAAAATAATTTTCATGATGCATTGCTCCCTAAGAAAATCTATTTACAGGAATTAAGCAAGCCACATACAAAATCTACTATTTAGAATTTGTCCAAGAATAAAGGTGATATTTTCTAGCACCACCTAATTATTGAAATATAATAAACATAGGCAGGTGAGGACTAAGTTAAAGTTGACAAGAGAAAGACAGGCTTCCATTTCATGGTGTCAGATTTAGTTTTTGGGCAAGTTCCATGACTATTTATTTGTTGCTTCTGTACAGAGTGTAACTGTTCTTTTCACTGAATTCTGCTGAGGTGCTGCAGGGATTCATTTGATTCAAAATGCATTCAGGTTTTCTGATGGTATTGCAGAATGGCATGTATTAAACTTGGTTTGAAAGTGTATATAAATACATACTCTGAGATAAGATGCTCTCAACTGCCTTAAGACTGAGCAAAATTTGGGAATGAGGTGGATCCACCTCTTGGCAGAATCCAGTAAATTTTACCAGTTAATGTCATGTCTGAATTTAGCCCACTGTATGCAGACACTTCCAGTACACTGGTCTAATTGTATCGCAAAATCACAAGAATAGCACCTTATGTGTAATGCAGAATAGCCCCAGCCTTTTCATATTGGGGGATGCTGAGCCTTACCATCAAATTTTGTTTAGGGTCTGGCCAGAGCCACCTAGCACAGATAAACAGGTCTCACTATGAATTACAACTGGTTTGCTCTCCTCTGGGTCAAGCTTGTTGTCCTTCTCCTACGCTTAAACCTGGCAGCTTTGTGGGATAATTTGTCCTTAGCATTCAATGATGGAATAAAGCTTGGAAAAGAAAACTCAAAAGCATGATTTATTTGTAGCAAGGAAACCATCATTAGGTATCAAGCACTAAAGTAGATTTATTCCAAAGTGTTATAAAATACTCAGCTTTGGAGCCCAAATTGACATGTCCTTGTGCAGGTGACAAATCTCATGCCACGAATCAACCTGAAATTATTACTTCTGTAGCTTCCTCTCCTTCTCTAGCAAAGTATGATCTCAGATAGTCCTTACTGAAGGAACACATGTAAAGCACAGATGTTGTCATTTAAGAGAAATTACTAATTGCTATGGAGAGGTTTCTCTCTCCACTGGAATGGGTGCTAGAACAGATACCAGGCATAGGATCTATTCTTAGCAGTGATGAAGGGTTGAGATTTCTTCTTCACAAATTGAATTAGATACAGAAGAGTGATCAGGCACTCTAGTTAAAACTAAAGAAAACCTAGCCCAGTAGGACTTAAATCATGGAAAGGCTTAGCTGAATAGCCGAGTTCTGCTGCCTTCCAGTGGGTAGAAGACAATGGATCATTTCAAGTGAAAAAGTTTATGTCACTGGCTCGGTACCTTTAAACAAAACTATAGTCGTATTGGGTGACTATTTCTGAGAATTTAGCTGAGCAGATTCCCTTCACTCTGGTTTGACAAACACCTCGTCAGCTACTAGCAAAGGTAACTGTGGCAGTGATGTTCTGTAAATGCTGTTATAGTCTAAATGCTCATTGATTTTTCAGGTCTTTGGGATGGTAGGAAAACAGTCATTTCCACTAGCCAAAGAAGATGTGGGAAGAGATTGTTATTTAGAACTGTTTACAGATTAACGTACCAGAAGTGAGCATGGAAGCTGCTCATGAGGTGCTGTAGCTGAAATACAAATATGCCACATCCAGCCAACTCCCTGATGAGTTCATTTCATAATTAACACAGCCAGGATTAGAAGCTAGATCTCGCTCCCACTGAAACCAGTAATAATTTTTTCTCTACTGAGCAAGACAATTAGCACAAGATTAAAGCACTCAGTGCACAAGCTGAAACTCAGTTCTCTACAGGGCCAGGTGGAAGAGATACGTTTAAGTCCTCATTAAACCCTTATGGATTCTCACGAGACTGAAGTTGTTCTTTACCTCCTGCCAGTCCTGAAATTCTTAAGTCTCAGATAGAAAATCATTCTGACTCTCCTGGGTGTACCACAGCATAACTTTGTAGATGTAAACAAAAGATTTGGCTCCACGAAAGTTAGGTATCTCATGGTCCTCGTATATAATTCTTCGTAGTATGACAGTAAAAACATAATGCTGCTGAGGCACCTAAAGCCTCTCCAAGGAAGCCCTGTGCCATGACCCTACTGCTGCCATGGGATGGGAATGGGATATTCCATCAAATAGCTGGTTGTAAGGATGTTCCTTCCGGTGACGTATGTAGAAAGCACACATCTTGGACACACCCATCCGTGGAGTTTTAACACCAAAGATACACATACTAGTGACAGTTTCTCTGTTTTTAAGGGTAAAAAAAAGAAACGTGGAGGCTCCAAAATACCTGTTGAATAATTTTGCAGTTGCATGGAACAAAGCCATGAAGGAATGGTTTACTAATCTAAATCAATCATTCTTTGTCAGATGGTAGGAAAGGAAAAGAGAAGAGCAGAAAAGAAACTTTGGTTTTTCTTTTTTAGTTGAAAGATTAGATATTGTATGTTAATATGGCTTAGGAAAAACACATAGCCACTTGAACAGTATACGAATGCTCCTAGCCAAAGACCAATAAGAAGTTTTTCTTTAGAGCAATGTATTTCTTCCAGACTCGCCAAGTAATCACTACAAACACCTCTGCAATTCTGATATTTTAAAATAATAAGATCCTAAGCATCTTGAACACAGACTGAATTCTGAAGAACTGCTGTGTTAGTATCCCCCTACAGCACTAACTGTAGGCTCAGATACAGTGCACAAGCCAGCTCTCATTTATTAGTCCTGTTTGGGAAATTATGCTTAATATTAATAAATGAAACAATAATCTAAACCACAACAGACTTCTGGTTTCATTTTACACAATAAAAATCCTTTGTGAGCTAGTGGTGGTGCATTTTATAGGCACTGGGACAGCAGCGGGGGGACAGATGCTTCATCTGGAGGAAGGCTTTGAAAGATGCTATTATCAGCACTCTATGGCTAGCTGAGCTTTGATATTTTGCTATAAAATCAATCAGGGAATGCAAGTTATGCTTTGGGACAAAGAATTCATATTTGTGGTGCTAGACACCACAGGAAGGGACTTGATTTTTTTAGAGCACTCAATCATGCCTTTTGTAGAAATGGTTAGAAAACCTGAGCATCACAGCATGTCTTCAGATAGTGTCTAAGAAAATTGAAAATTTTTGTTCCTTCCTATGAATTGTTAGCCGGGTTTCCTAAGCAGGTATGATATCTTTATGTGTATTCCTAATAAATTTTGGACTCCTCAGACAATTTCAGGACAAAGGAGTGAGCATCTTCAACATATTGTTTCTACAAGTCTCTTTAAAATTGTATCTTACTAGACATGAGAAAAGTCAGTCACACATGTCAAGCTAGCAGAAGTCAGGCCCTATCTGCTACTCATAGAAATACTGAATTTTTTATGTCTTCTTCCAGTACTTACCTGGTTCTATGTCTATTTACATAATTAGCTTCATGAAACTTGTTTAAACTTCTCCATTAAATGTCAGGACCTCTTCACATTCCTGGGAAATGCATCAACAAGTTAATGTAAGATGTGATGTGAGATTCCCAGCTGGCCACACATGGGTGAGTCCAGATGTAGGATCTTGACTGTTTAAATCTGCAAGCCGTTCCCAGAATGTCTCACTTAGCAAGTGCTTCAGTGAATTTCTGTTAGGTTTGCTGAGTTGCAGTGATGGGTAGCTCTCAACAGGGTCCAGGAAAACTTTGACTGCTTACCGGAAGGGAGCAGGGGAACAAGGGAAGTTTCTTTGGCCAACTCCATCTCTGTCAGTCAGTGGGTCCCAGGCCAATCACTCAAAGCTTTCATCCCAACATAGTTACATCTCATTGCACAAAGGCAGGTAAAATGAGAAGCAAACGTATCGGTTGAAACAAGAATGGCTACTATTTGTTTTTCCCACTTCTAGTTTTCAGCTAACAAGAAAAAAAGTGCCATTGGGCTTTGGTAACAACCAAACGGCACAATATTGTACAAACTTTTAATTTTTATTCACTTTAAAGAGAGGATGGAACAAATATGAAATCTAAAGTAGTATGCCTGAAACTAAATGTTGGAGCCAGTATTTCCCTCTGGAAAACAAACATCATTAAAGTTTGGCAAACCCAAGTCCTAGAAGTTAATCTCACCTCTAATTAAAAGTTATGTTGAGGAGTTCATTTTGAATGAGTGGCATTAAAAGTACTTTACCTTTCTTCCTCTGTATTACACATTTATTTTGAAATTCACAAGCTGTGAAAGCCAAGAAGAACCACATAATCCACATTCTGACTTCCTGCCATAGGGATCTACATAGACCCTTGCTCAGTCACTGCTGCTCCAGGCTCAGCATTCTGGCTGAGTCAGTGAATATCTTCAGGGAAACAACAACCTTGATTTAAGAAGTGAAATTCTGTCCCCACAGAAGGATATGGAAAGTCTTCCCCACATCCTGCCTATATAATTACTACCTAAACATTTGGCTATGACAAACTTTCAGCAAACATGAAGAAATACAGGGAAACCTGGTGATATTTGCTTTGTACATCTCTGTGTTTGGGATCTGCAGTGATGTTATTTGATGAAGTGATTGGTCTCTAGAGCTCTGAGTAATTCTTCATTTCATTACATGTGACCAGAGATAGATTCAAAATGACATACAAGCATACTGCAATCTAGGCTACCAGCTGCACTGCTGCAGATACCAAAACACAAATCTGCAAATTTACTGGGCTACAGCATCAGTTAATTTCCAAACTGGGAGAAATCAGATTTTCCAGTAGACTACATGGCAGAAATAGTTCTTTTCCAAGGTGCAAGAATAAACATTAGTGGACGAAAATGATTTGTAGAGGATTCATGAGCAGTGTCATCCATACTACCAGTATTCTCTGTCTACAGTGGGAGTGAACTGTGAACTGCATCTCCCCATGGTCCATGGACTGTTTCTAAGAAATCCATGAAACATAGTTAAGAAAGATCTACTGTCAGTAGCTTGTATTGACTCAACCAGAGAAAGCATCTCCTTTGAAAAAAAATTAGAAGATTTACAAACTGAAAAAGGTTAGAAACTACTATTTTAGTCTGTTGTCCTGTTCCCTGCATTAAAAATTAATGGGACAGTTAACTTCTGAAAGAGAAGACAAGCTGAGACAAATGGAAGAAAAACTGATGTAGAGCTAACAAAGAAATTTCAAAAATACCTATGTAAAAGGATTATGAAAAAATAGCATTTGCCTTAAGAATGTTACAATGAAATTAAATTTCATTCACTATTTTTCTATGATGAATGCTACTCCCTGAGTCCATATTTGAGTTACCAATCTGTTGAAGCAGATGCAGTTGCTTACTATAAAGTCACAAAAGTACAACATGCTTTCACATCTGCTGGAGCAAGGGCATTAGACTTCAATCTAATGAATCCTCTGTGTCGTGTTGGAAGTGTTGGACTTAGCTACTCTATGTCCCATGCTTGGTGGCCCTAGTGACCATAGCAGGTAGGACTTTCTGTATGTCTGGGAATGTAAATTATAGCCTTAAATTAGGAGGACAATAGATTAGCACTGGGGGTGTCAGTCCATTGCCAAGAGCAATAGAATCGGCAGGTGTAACTTGCAAAGAAAATGCATTTTCACTGCAATGTCTCTGCTTCACTCATCTTTTTTGATAAGTTGCTTACAACTGTAATCCTGTCTGAAATAATTTCTAGTATTTTGCACAACATCTCAGGTTTCACCCCCATTCATGACCTGGAAAGTTACCTAGAACTTGTTGTTCTACCTCTTGTATTCTAGCTGTTCCCAAACCACAAGAGCCAAATATAACCAAACACCAATCTCTTGTGTGAGTTATGTTCTTGTTAGGCAGACAAACAAACAAAACTTGCTTCGAGTCAACTGAGACATAAGTTTATGATCTTTTATTTTCTGGAAATATTTTTTCTGTCTTCTAGTGACCAATATTCTTTGTCAAACCTAACCAGAACTTGTGCATAGCTTTCTGGGGAGCAAGTTTGCTATTCACCACAAACTTCACCATAACTCTATGCATTTAAAAAGCTTTATGTCAAGCCTTCAGTCTACTTTTGCTGAGAATTTCAGTATGAAACTGTTTTCAGAGTAGCTAACTAAATTAAAGCTGAAAACCATTATAAAATAACCCATGTTATTTTTTTTTTCTTCAGAATCAATGCCCAAGGCTCTCTAGAACATGTGCAACCCAGTTTGTGATGCAAACTGCAGATTTGCTATGCTCCTGGAAACAGATGTGTCTATAGCCTGTGCTGCCAACCTTATTCTTTTAACGGAAACAGGTTCTCAGAAGACTTGTACTAGGATGATGGAATTCAACTAAGACATAAGCGCTGCATATAACTTCTGTTGTTCTATTGAACAGGACAGATTTTATCCACTATTAGAAACAATGGATAAACCTAATTTGCTGATTGACTCTTAAATTTTAGATTATGCACTTGCTCCTAACTCAATTTTCTTAAGATCCCTCACTCTAAAACTTACAATTTCCTGACTTCTCACAATACATGGATCAACATTTTTTCCTTGTGATGATGGCCTAAACCATTACATCAGTACAGATGTCTGGATTACACATCAGATCCTAGCTTCACCCATGAGAAAAAATAAAATCAAACTTAAAAAAAAGCATATCTGGTCCATAAAACTAGCATTGCCTTGTTCTTGAAATCCCTATCTTGGATTCACATACTCCTCATTACTCAGAAAGTCAGCCAATAAACACAGATACATTCCTTTGTATCTAGGGCCAACTATGCCCTTGTCTGAGGTCTTAGTGTGAATTAAAATTGAACTAATAGTTGCCCTAACTTCGTGCTGGCAAACCACCATTTCTCCTCCCTGCAGATGGCAGCCAGTCCTTGCGTACTTTTGCAATACAGAGTAGGTCCCATCTGTTTCATCTGTTTGTTCATGCCCATGCTTATTAAGGCTGATGGAAAAGCTGCTCTGAGCCTGGCATTGTTGGTAGGGATGGCTCATGCTGGGGCTTGTCCAGAGTCTCGCTCAGTGTCTGAGCCCACAAAGCCATGATCTGAAGTGACGGTGCTGGAGCCCTGCTTTGAAGTGGACCCAAGCACCACATTTAAAGCTGGCGCCTAACCATATGTGCATTTAGCCCATCCAGCAGCACTCCCCTGACAGGTTTCTAGGGCAAAGAGCATAAGGAAGAACTCCACAGTGAATGGAGTATCACAGAGTAACACACTCGCTGCACTAAAGGCTGAGGTGAAAGGGGAAATTGTACCAGCACTTTGCAAACAGGGTAGTTTACAGCCTGCACCCATTGCACTGTCAGCCTCTGGTTCCAAGGAACTGGGCATATGCGTGTTTCAGATCACCTTAGCTCACTGCCTGTGAAAGCATTTGTATTTTGACTCTCACAGGAACAAGATGTGATAAAGTGATGGTTCTATTCCTCTCTCAAATCCAGCTTACTCTTTAAATCCACACCATGCTTGTTAGAGTCCCAGGCTCTGGTCTTGAACACTGGCTTAATGTTCTCAGGGAACCAGAGCGCAGCTGGTCTGCACAGCGTTTTAGAGAAAGGTAGGGATCTTTATGTGGGAACAGAAATCTGCCTGCATGTTAGGTTGACTGAATAAACATAGGTTTTGCTATTAACCACAGGACTGAGTGTTTATTGGAGGCAATTCACAAAGGATATTAGACAGAGGGCATTATCTTTATATCCAGAAACATCTGCATGCATTTTCCTGTAGCAAAAGTAATGTACTTCACTATCTATTAAATGTTGTTCTTAAAAAACTGAGTTGAAAGTTCACCAGAAGGCAAGCTTAGGAATAGCACAAGATGTTTTACAAGTTTCCACATGTAGTTTTGCCTTTGCACTTCCACCTGGATCATTTGTATTCCACTCCTTGCTATCTTTGAAACAAAGGCTGTCAGCCACATCCAATTATCTCATGGTTTTGTGATACACTACAAACACATGGGGATTAGGACGAAAATAGTCAACTCCCTTATAATTACGGCAGACACTCAAGAAATGGGAAACTCTTTTATGAAATCCTGTAGCATAACAGAACCATATAGTGTATCAGCAAAAGCTGAATTTTGCTCATGTAAATGTGTGCAAAAGATGATAAACAATAACACAACAATTAAATTTCCCTGGCAGAAATTAGCTTTGCTTTTTCTAAAATAGATGGATTTTTTTTTTGTTTTTATTGTTTCTTGTTTAAAAAAGTAGCAATTAATAGAATAATGGTGGAGGCTAAATATAATCTAAATTCATGAAGACCAAAATGTGAAAATGCCATCAGTAAAGCACTGTCTCCACTATAATGATGCTGCATGAGATGTCATATTACAGTTTTTTCTGTTGTCCAGAAGACTGGCAACACTATTCAAAAGAGAGAGCAATTGGTACAAGTGTGGCATTTCATGGTGTGAAAGAGTGTTTCAAGCCCACAAGAAAAAAAGAAAAAAAAACAAGATAAAAGATATACTAACAGTTGCAATCAAGCAAGGCTGCTAAAGTGCCCATTACTGGTTTCTCCCTGGTGATAAAGCCTATATACTAACAATACAAACTGAAGCAAGACTTGCAAGGGAAAATACCTCTGAAACTTACAGTTTCATTTCTGTGGCTCAGCCCCTAATATCTTAAGCAAAATCCATCAAAAGTGATGTTGAAAATTAAAAGAAAATAAAGGGGGGGATGGGGGCAGGAAATGTGATGATTGACGTGTTGAAAGTCAGGTTGGCTGGGCACCCTCAGGGTCGGCCTCCTCTTTTTCACCTTGTCCTTCTCCCTCATCCTCCTCCAGCTGTGTGTGGGCATTCAGCTGGCCCTCTCCCGCTCTCCCAGTTGCACCCAGGTGAAGCCCCTTCCTGCCTCTCCTGACAGCTGTCCCAGCCTATGTCAGTTTGCTACTTGCAGGGAACAGCATGTGATGAACTTGTTCTTTTACCTTCCCTACTGCACCACTGAAAATCTGAACAGTGAGGCATTTCTTGTCATTAGCTGTTTTCCAAGTCATTTTCTGGATGACTATTCAAGGCTAATGAAGTCAAACTTCTTGTCATCAGGTCATCACAACATTTATTACCCTGAAAATAGTTCTAGTCTGAACCTCTGATATTCTCCTAAGGCTCCAAAGTCTTCTTGAGCACATTTCGTGCGCCCATTTTCTCTGCCTTTTTCTCTCTCACACACAGATACAAACCTTTAGATTAAAGATTAAAGATTTTGAGAAATATTTAAATAATTATTTTTTAGCCACCCCAAGACTGAACATAAAGGCAACCACAAAAAAAGAGACTGAGAAGCCAGCACTCTTTTGTAATCCTTTTCCATCAATGTGTTGATTAAAGAAAATGTTAAACTGTAGGGTATCAGCCAAGTCTGTAGAGGATCTATTGGTACAATGAATGAAATAAAAAACTAAAAAAAAAAAATAATCTAATTACACTTTGCTTGCATCTTTACTGAATAAGAAATACAAAAGGAAATTTATCTTTGTTGTGGTTCAGATTTCCTCATCCTGCTCAAATCTGCTCTTAATTTAGAAATATGCTGGTTTCTGCTTTCACATTTTCATTAAATGTTGCTTAGACTTCCTGGATCTAAAGGAAGCCTTGGGATTGACCATGAAAACAAATGTCTCTTGGAACAAAGTCCTGGAGCCACTGGGACACAGAAGACCAAATTCAGACCTTATGCATGGACAGGGAAGCAATCCAAAGGCAGGGTGGACCTCTTGTATAGGTCAGAAAGTGATGCTCTGTGAGACAGATGTTGTGCCCAGGAGGAGTAAATTTGGGGTCTCTTTTCACCTGTGTCCCTTCTGTTCTTTTTCTCTCCTGGGTCCTTCAGACTTTTTCTCTTTGTGGAAGTCTTACGGGCAATTATTTCTTCTTGTCTTTACCATTTCTATCCTTGATTTGTTTCCATTCCTCTTTCTTCTGTCATTCCTCCCCTTTTACCCTCTCCTCCCATTTCTACCTGCTGTCTCTCCTTCCTTACTTGTTCTGTCTCTTTGTCTGATTCTCCTTTGCTCCCACGTGGCTTTAACAGAGCTCTGGCCACCGTCCTCAGTTCCCCTGTGGTCTCTCCATGATCCTCTTTTCATTCCTCTCCTCTCTCTGTTTCTCTCTTCATTTTTAATTCTCTTTCTTCCGGTTCAGCACCTCATCCTTCATATGTTTTGTCTTGCAAAATATTTCTTGAAACCTATATAAAGCAGCAACAATACAATTCAGGCTCTTGGGACAATAGCAAGAGATGGGCTAGAACAAGCTTCCTCGTTTAATGCTGAGCATTCAACACACAGGAATACACACCTCCCATCTGCAGGGCATTAAAGAGCTGATGTGTGCAGACACTGCTCCATCATATGGTGCTGAGCGGAAAGAGGAATTGTTAGGTGTGAGTTAACTGAGCACATGCATCTCTTGAGGGGTCAGAGTATTTCTCAAATACTCCTTAGCTCAACCTCATATTGACTCCCACTTGGTTACAGTATGATGTTCCATTGCACTGAATATGAATTTGATAGATTAAGAAGCAAGAAGTTAGGGTTTGTCATTGATGATACAAGACAGGAGTTTTCAGTGGATAACAGCCCACCAAGGAGGGTAAAAAAATCTGAGCTATGGAGTAATAACCTGTAATTTACAGTATCTGTCATCATGGTTTTTCTTGTGTTCGTTGTTCTGGTTCTTGGTCCCACTGATATCCCAGTCTGGGGTCTCAGAAGACTGAACCCAATCTGTGGGTTCAAGAAGACTACCTGGGGGGGGGCTACATGTCAGCAGAGCTAGAGCTGCTCCTCAGGTAGTGCTCAAAGTGGGGTTTGGCACACATCAGCCTTTGAGTGAAAGGACTGGCAAAAGATAAGCTATGCTAGAATAATATTTTAAGTTTGAGGGTGTTTGCATTCAGTCCCATGGCAGGCTTCTTTTGCAGGCTGAAAAGTGCCCTATATATTTCTGCTGGGCACTAATTCACACTGCTTCAACTGTGCTGCAGAGATACAAACTAGTGTAAATACCCTTAGCCATACTGCCATACTGCAGTTTTCTTCATGTTCTGTGTGCATACAGTGCTAAATTCATCAGTTCATCAAGCTCCAGTCCTGTTAAAGGAAAATGTAGCATTTCTTTGCCTCATACAGGGATAGCAAGGTACTCAAAGACTGTAAAATGAGACTCAGATGAAGCATGATGAATTGATGTTCAGAAACTTGACTTCTTTCAAACAAAAATTACTTTTTTTAAAAAAGTTTGGGAAGAGTGAAATTGCCACTATTTTTCACAATATCTGATTTTGGGATAAAATTCGTGTCAAAAATGGCCCTTTTTACTGTTGACACTTCATGCTTTTTAGATAAAGGAAAAGAAGTTTTGACATAAAAATAACCACTAAACCAGAAAAAAGACTTTTAAAAGTGAAATTTCATGGAAACCCTCAATCACATGAAATCGGTCAGTCATGGTTTAGTGAAAACAATGTTTCTCAATGGAAACTCTATTCACCCTTTTTTTTTTTTTTTTAAACTTTTTTTTTCCTGACTGGCTACTTAGAACAGACCACATACAGCCATCTTCATGGATGTTCTTCAGGTGCTAAGAGGGCTTTATAAATCTTTATAAAGTTTTATTTGTGGTATAATACAAAATTGCAGCCTACAATCTCATAGACTGTGATAATCTTTTACAAGTGATTCTTCACAAAATGCCCATTTAGCAAAGAATGGACTGCGTGCCTGTGCAAAGAAGTATTCTGTATTTGATAAGAAGCAAGCAATCTTATGCATTGAATTGATGTCAAGAGTAAAGAGAGCCTCTAGGGAAACGAGCCTCAGATGACTGTATTTTATGGAAAAGTTTGTTCACATGCACAGAATGGACTGTCATTTCAGCATCTTCCCTTGCAATAGGCTTTGTATTCCAGCGGAGACATTACTATGACAACAAAGTGTATGAAAAAATAGGGAAGGTGAATGTAGGAAAGGCAAAATATTGTAGGTATTTCTATTGCTAACCTAGATAAAAAACAGACTTCTCTCCTTGCCACCCCCCTCATTGGATGTTCTAGAGAAATGTGTTATTCTGAATGCTTTCCACATGAGCTTTTGTTTAAAGAAAAAAATAAAATGCATTATTGATGCTTTTTAAACAAAGGCCATATTTGCACTTATAAAACTTGAACTGAAACAATTAAATAGGACAAAAAGTACAGTTTGTATCAGTAATTTATTATAATCATTCTAACATTTCAATGAACTTTGTTGGTTGCTATTTAATGTCAAAGTAATTATTCCAAAATGACCTCAATTTGCCATCCTAATGAAAACAAAAGTAATAAACTTTTCACTCTCTGCGTTAAAGACCCTTTCACACTAATAAGATGATGGTGTAAATATTTAAAAGGGACAACTAAATTATCCTTGTCAGGAAAGATTTCTTAACCTCTATTAATCCATCTTTTATTACTACTGTAAAAGGAAAATATTAAATCTATCAAATCTTGGACACACTTAAATGTCTTTAATGACACATTCTATATTTTTGTTTCTCCTTCCAGCTGTCTAGGAATGCCTGCTTTCTTCATTGGTTTACGGCACTTATGGAGGGCAAAAGCCTGGTCCAAAAAAGAAAAGTACAGTGTATTGCTTGATTATATGCAGTGACTATTTGGTTTAAGTCTTTCGCCTTGTGCTCACATGAAGTGATGCTTTTTTGCTGTCTTATTATCTGAAATTACATTAGCAAGGAAAAATGTCATTCTGAGGAATCATCTAGGCCCCAGTTCTGCAAAGTGTGTGTCTGAAAGCTTGGTATTTTCTTAGACTGGGTGAAGACTGAGAATGAAGTGATTTTGGTAAAACTGGAACTATGAAATTGGACTATTTCTGGGGCTGGGAACAAGATGAGAAAGTTATCCGAAGTGTTGACAAAACATGGAACATTTCTTACTGTGTGGCCTGTTGACTAATGGACGTCGCAACAAGCTGGACAAACCATTGAACAAATACACATTTTTGAAACTTAATAGACTTCTACTTACAACTTTATAAAAGGTCTAAATAAATCTGTTCAGCAATAGCTGGAAATAGAACAAATACTGGTAAATGAGAAGCAGAACATAAGTTGTGCTTTCAATAAGAACAGAATTAAAATTGAAACTAAATTGTTGCACATGGAATAGGATAAAAACTAGAACTAATTAATTACTGTGGAACTAAACAAACACTGGTACCAGAGCGTGAGCCTAAGGGCCTATCCACATGGATTCCTTTTTGGTATCAACGCCATGTTTAGTTACAATTAGAAGGGCCAAGATTTATCCAAGTTTAACTATCCTATGGATATATGGGATATACAGGAACCCAAGGTGAATTTAGCAAGATTTCAAGTGTGTTCCAGTTAGGGCTCTGGACTCTAACTGGAACTGTGAGAACTCAATAGTGCTTATAGCCATGTGGTGTAATGACTGGAAACTGAATAAATGTGACGACACAGAAATATGTACAAAGATGAAAGAGCTCATGTTTCAGTCCTTGTAGAGTCATTAATGTGACTATATTGTAGAAGTCTTTGGATACCTACGAGAATCCCCATAGCATTTATTTGTGTTTTGGTACGTGTTTAAGGCTGCTCATTAGATAATCAAGTGGCTAGTCCAAATTTGCCTCCCCATACATCCTACCAGCTTAAATGGGCTGCCCTTTCAAACCATGGACATGGCAAAATATTTGATTGCCTGCCTTTATATTGTCTCCAAAGGTCACAGTGATGGAATCAGATGTTTCTTACAAAATGCTCCTATTAACCATACTATGCCCAGCTAACCAGGTGCTGAGTATTCTCACAGTTTGCCTCTCTCCCCTCATTGTTTCTAGTCAGGTTGAAAGTTCCCCAGGAGCTCATACTCACACTGAGGGAAGAAGGTGTGATCTCTATCTATGCCACATTACACCTTGCTAAGGAAAGGCAAGTGACCAAGCTGAAGCTATACAGAGATAGTAGCAACAAAGGATCTGCCCTCAAAATTACTACTTTGAGAAAGTAATGGTATGAATAAGGCATGAATGACCATAGGAGAGAATTCAACAATGGGGCAAGGGAAGAAAAGAAGATGGACACAATGTGAGGTCATGAGGTTTCTTGCAAATTCAATGCAGTGGTGAAGTCACCACTGTGGGTAGCTTCTTCCAAACATGGCTATGTCTGTTGCAGAAGAAAAATCAGCAGCATAGTTTGATAACATACTGATCTTTAATCTATAAAGAAGATTAAATTCAAAGTTTAACAGTATAAAAGAATAACAAATACTTAAAAAAAAAAATACAAGGTAACACACAGTTGCATCTTGGTTCCTCCTGCTGTCAAAGCTTAGAGTACACAAGTTCTGGGGTACAGTTCCACTGCATACACTGTTTCCTATCATTTTCAGCATATGTTGAAATTGAAATGAAAGATTTTTATTTGCAAAAAAGCGTTTCCAGGTACAAGCTCATGCCAGGGTGCTATTATGATTAGCTAGTCACATGTCAGATCCCACACATAATTTAAACAAACCAGAATGAAATCACTGCTTGTTGCAACATTCCTGCCTCTTCATGTCGGCTCCTAGATGCCAGCAGTCCACCTGCCACTGCATCGATCAGCCCAGCTGCTTGTAACTCACAGTTGTTCAAGAACTGAACCTTTTTCACTTGGGTGCCCTGCTCTAAATTCACATCCGCAAGTTCTTATTCCCCTCAGGCACACACACAAAAAAGCATTGGGGCAAAAAATGACAGAAAAGGTATGAAAATTTGTGAGAAATTTCAGGCAGCAAGGAAAAAGCTTCAGGCAGGGGCAATGTGAGTATCCCTTCCTGACGGTGACTGTTCATAATTTGTTCAGCTTTACCTCCAATGGACCCCAAGGCAAATCAAAGAGTTGGGGGCAGCCAGGTGTAGGGGAAGAAAAGGCTGAAAAATCTGTTTAGCCTTCCCTGTCTCTTTATAGTTAGATTTACAGTTCTGACCCATATAAACTCTGTTCCTGCTTTGCACTGACCACAGGAACATGTTTTTAAGCCTAAGCTGAAGCAGACTGGAGGGACATTATAACCCACCTTACTCCTCATTGAAAACAAGCTCCTTTGTGGAAAAAAAAAAAAAAAAAAAACAAAACAGGGGAAAAATTCCTATCAAAACTTATAATGGAAGGTACCTCAAAAATGGATAAAAGGATACATTTTTCTACAAGTATCCCAACTGTAGAATAACTGGTTTGAATCCATTAGTGTTTGCATTCTGATTGCATGATCTTTGGAAAGCATAATAATAACAATAAAAACAATATGAAATAAAATATTGCCACCAATGAAAAATCTGTTCAGTTAAAAATTGCAAAACCAAGTAAACAGCAATTTACACACTTCCCTCAGTCCTGCAAACTTGAAACATCCAACACTGCTTGGACAAAATTGAGAATACAGTAGACTTTTCAGCATAACTCTACTTAAATGACAGTATTGATTAAGAAAAACAAGGCATACTACTGAAAGCAAAATACATAGAATCAGGTTTCTATGCTACTCTTTGCCAAAAAGCTATTTTTTAAAAAATGGTTTAAATGCAAACTTTTACATCTCCAACACGTTTTACATATTTCAGACAACAAAAGAATACACATACATTGTATGTGATAATTTTTCAAAACTACCCATTACATTTTCACAGATTAAAAAAAAGTCTGTTTAAATATTTCATTTCTACAAAGTGAATTTACATTTTTAAGTACAAAGTGCAAATACTACAGTTGTTCTTATTGCCTTTTGGTGAGGAAATCTCCCACGTCAGAGATCTGCCTTGGATCAGTAAGCTGTTCACCCCTGCTTCCTAGAAGCTTGCTGAAAGAAAGTTGGAAAAATTTGCATTATTAATGATGTTTTCAAGTAATCAAGTATAAACAGTTATCTCTATTTCTCAGTAGTGTCCACATGCCACTACAAGAACAGGAGTTCTCCACAAATATATATGGGGAATAAAAAAATCCCTGCCCTGTAGTCCTTCAGGGCATCTACGAACAAGGGTATGAGCAACATCTTTACAATTTCTTACCTATGGCCTCTTTAAATCTATACCTGTCAAACACACAGTTTTAGCAACTGCCTGGGCAAATCCCTGGTGCAATATACCTTTCTATGGCATGTGATGTACAAGGAATGGGCTGCTGGCCAAAGTCTTCTGAAAAATCTACAGTTTCCTTGTAAACTTCTTGCTAGGCTGCAAAAGACCCTTTGGGTCTCATTGACAGCGTATGTGCATGGATGTGTATGTTTGTTGGACAGGGTGGAGCTGAGCAAGGGAAATATACCTGGCCACTAACCCAGCTCTGTCAGATCCTCTTTTATTTAACCTCTTTTAGAGTAACAGTTGAGATTCAATTAGCATATTAGTATATGTATCTATATCTGCTTTCTTTCAGTAAGCTTGTATGTGGGTGCACACACACAGATGAGCACATATGTAAAAAAAACATTCAGGAATACATGCCTAAGCACACATAAACATATATATATAACTGAAATCCTGCAATAAGCTAGTAGAAAATGAGCTCTTGAGTGCCCATCTCCTGAGTGGTGCAAATCTGATCAATCTTTAGATGGCTGGTTTCCTTCGAGAAGCTCCCACCCAGCCCAGCTGCTCTTCAATAACTTCCTTTCAAGTGAAAACTTTTGTGATGAAAGCCACCTTCTGCATTTGCAGCCTTGTATTGTTCGAGCACGAAACCGCCGACAGATGGTTTGCTGAGGCAGCCTTAATTTAATGCTATCATTTGTCAGCAACAGCTTTTAAAATAATTGGTGCTGAGTCAGCAAAATTATTGGACAAAATTAAAAAACATAGGACATTTTTATTACAGATTCAGCAAGTCAGGATCAGATTACAAGAAAGGGGAGAGGGCTTGTCATGCTTCAAGTGTAATGCACGTGTGCCAGTAATTGCCATTATATAATTAAAATAACCCCTTTGAATGTTTTTGAGTTCCGACAGGATAATTGTTTTCAGGCTGCCTTATTTAAAGCATAAGTGATTTGTGGGGGGAACTTGAAAAGTTAAGACCACAAACATTTGTTTAAACAAACAGAAACTTATCACATCCCTCTAACTGTGAGAATATTTTATATTCCATCAAAGGTATGTAGGAGATCTCTGGTAGAACCCACAACCAATGTTGGGCTTGCCTTAGGAAGTGTGAACCTAACATCAAACAAATCAGAGATAAAGCAAGAAACAAATTGACTAGCAACGAGTGGAAGATTTCTCTTGACTTGTGGGGACGTTCACCCTGTGTTCAGTTTTTAACAAATTAATCTAGCTTTCTGATAGATGGGAAGACATCAACCACAACTATGGTTTTGGGGTATTTTTAGCCAAATTCCTGTTTTCCCAGCTGTAGGGTTACGTGAGCTGTTCTTATGTTTTGATGAGTATTTTTAAAAACATTTCATCATTTAAAGATGCTTTTGTGGGAATTAATCATTTAATTCCTCTAATGCAAAAGTGAGGCAAGAATGGTTTTTACTTAGACCATTCAAATAAATTGTAGACTCACAAGTCCTTCAGACCCATGCAAAAGTGTCAGGAAGCTGTGCTGATGTCCAGAAAAGTGAGTCTTTAGCATTCATGATTATAGAAATAGACACACACAAATGAGAATCCCTTTTTAACCTTTTTCCTGAGCTTCCATTTGAATCACTCCTTTTCAATGTGTACCTTTTCTTGATTGACAAAAATCTGCTTTTGTACCTTCTGTAGCTCTGAATGCCTTGAGTAGCCAAAACACCATGCATGACATACTCTGGTGTTATTCAGAAAAACAAAATCAAGTCTTGCAGAAAATTGATGCAAAAGAAAATCATGGATTATGTTGTCAGGGCACTTGACATTTTATTTGCTGCAATCATTCTGCAGACCTAACCAATTTTAGTTTTAACACACTTTAGCTGACTGATGCAAATCCTAGTTCTCCAGCATCATTTTGCTCAGCCAGCAAAGGAATTTGAAAGTGACAGCTCTTTTCTCTACATTAATATTTTAAAAGGTGTTTAAAACCACCATACAATAATTCAGTGGGGCTTGTTAAATGTATAGATTTTCACAGGGCGTGGGAAATGCATGGCTTTTTTCACAAAGAATAATTTCAATCAAAATTTGTGTCTAGAGTGTGACTCACAGGAAAGTTAACAGAATTCAGTTAAAGCAAAAGAAGATAAAGCAGCGCACATTTAAAAGTGTATGGGAATGCCAACATTCAGGAACGCAGAAGAGTCATACAGGGGCTCAATTACACTCATCTAATTATCACTAACCTAGATGCCAATTACATATTACTAGGAACATCCACATGCAGGCATTTACGCACATTTACTCCACACCTGTAGTTGGCTAATTCAGTTTTCCTTAGAACTTAAGTTAAAATGTGTTAATCAGGATGTTGTTCTACATTTTCCTGGCAAGTCTGCAGAACGGCAGACGAATGTAGTTTGAAGCTGCAATGATAATTGCTGAAACCCCAAGAACTGCGTCTGGGAAAGACAGTAATGGAGATCTTGCTCTCCTCAGTACTCACCTGCCTGCTGGATGAAGTGCTCTCAGTGTTGGTTTTAGGGGCTGCTAAAGGATGGAAAAGAAAACATTATGAATACATTTTGCAAGTTAAATGTAACATCCCCAAGAACTGAAGCCCTCATTTTGGTTTTGTTTAGAGCAGGGTAACTGCACAGCTTTCAATAAATGACATATTTCAGATCTTTCATTGAAACATCCACTTTTTTCTTTCCTCAATGCAGGTGTTGCTTCTACCACGTTATATGAAAATTGAATGACAGCATTTCTTGCCCGTTACTGTGTGACATTTGCTTAGGATAGATTGCATCTAGTCAATGTTGAGCATTTCAAACTTTTTAAATATTTAGCAGTAAATATAGCCTATTATCCCTGGTGGGAAAGAAGCATGGACAAGCAAACTGTCTGGAAAGCATTCACTTGCTTAAAGACATTGCACAGGAACAGCTCTACCAGCCAAAGATATTGGTCACATTTTATGTATAAAACAACAAGATTATCAGGGGTTTTTTTAAGTTTCTTAGTGGCAAAGTCCAAGACAGTGGTCTAAACGAGGAAAAATAACCTCAGCTACATGAGTCTGCTGGCCCATTCAACTTCACAAGAAAACTTGGGAGGCTTGGGAGGAGCTCACCCTCTTGGTTTTCCATGTCAGTTTGTTAGTCAATCAAGCTGCACTGGGATAGAGGGGAAGGAAATTGGACCTTGAAAAATACTGCAGAAACTACCATTTCCCCAAGAAAGTATGTTTTGTGGTTCTCTGGCTTTTATATTTCTTCAAATGATTCTCACAAGATACCTGGGACTCACACAGAATGATACAGAGCAGTCTCCTTATCTCAGCTTTCACACTTCAGGTGATGGGTTTCACCTATTCCTAGAAATATAACTCTAGCTTTAGTGGACTGGTGGCTGATTTGTGCAAGTGAAAGGATTATCAGAAAGAAAATTAATTTAATTATCAAGCAGGAGAAACAAAATAGAATGCTGATATTCTAACAAAAGCAATTTTTATTGTCATTATTGTCTTTAAAAATATGTATTTCTAGGAAAGCAATCAAATTATTTGGCTTCGGAGTTTTTTCCAACTGGATGCCATTATGTTTTCAATGCAATTGCTCTGAGGTATTTTTTTCCTTCCAAAAATTAATGTTCTCATTATTGACGACAATTTATTTTTTTAGTACTATTCCTTCTTTCTGCAGTATTCCCTTTCCTGCAGTATCTCCCTTGAATACAATCAATTTTGTGGAAACTGGCTGCATTTCCCACTTGACTTGCTTTTCATTTCCTTTGACACCTTTGTTTTACTGCCTTAGCTTCACTTTGAGATCCCAGGCAAACAAAACAATTTGCCTATATTCAAGTTCTACAGCTTCTTACAGTATGGGGATCTACTGTTGCTGTTTACATTTTTAAAAAAAAAAAAATTCTTTTTTGTTTTCAGGAATTGTGTGATTGAATTCTGTAGGGACCGTTACACAATAGTAAGTTGTTCCCCTTTCTACCAGTTTTGCAGCAAGGTAAGGTGGCTGTGTACCAGCAGTTTTTCCACCTGTTTGGCAGATGACCACATTCCTCGCTGTATATCTAAACCACATTTGAGAAATGAGAAGTCATTAGAATGCTCAACAATGTGCTTCCTTCCCAGCAGGAATCCAAAAAGCACAGGTGTGATACTTTTACTCATTCAGGTCATAGTACTGTAATAACATTCAACTGGCTTTTTGACGACTGTTGATGTTATCATTTCCTCTTAGGCTTCCTACTGTAATACATTAAATGGTCAGAACCAACAGGAAATTTTTTATTCTGTTGAACCAAAGTGATGATTTGCCTACACAGAAGCAGCTTTCCTGACGTCTGCCCTAAGCAACAGCTGCATTAGCTACAGACAGGGGTATTCTTTTATTTTGTATTCTTCTGGCATATACAAATATCAGACTTTGTCAGCTTTTAAGAATCTAGTGAAGAAGATTGAAAAGGTTCTTACTATGGCGTTTCTTTGTTTCTGCTTTACCTTCTTCTTTTGTTACTCCCAAGCAGCCCATTAATTCTTGAACTGACAAGGACTTATCATTGTTCACATCACAATATTCCACAAACTTCTTCACACATTTTTTAGGTTTTGATTTCTTTCTTAGGAATCTCTTAAATGGCTTGATTTCTTTCTTGCCGATGTCACCACTGGAATTTTTATCTAGCTGTTTGAAATACCAGTGGACCACTCTCTCTTCCAAAGTATGATTTGGATCAGGCTCTGAAACCCTGAAACAGAAAAAAAAAAAAAAAAAAAGAGTTTAGTTTTAATTCTGATACAAAAACCTCAGTTTATACCTTTATTTCAGAACAGTTAAATCACTGTCAGATGCTTTGTTACATAAACCTCCCTGCTTTTGGCCACTAGCTTCTTGTAGTGAATCCCTCTTTTTTTCTATTTGGTCAACTGTATCCTAAATTTTACACTAAGGGCTGGAAACTGCTCTTAGTTAACTCTCTGAAACTGTGTTGAGGTCAGCACCATACTCAGAAAACAGTGCTGTCCCCTTCCATTTTCCAAAACAGAAAAAAATGGAGAGAGACACAAAAGAGAAAAAGACAGTTCATAGATGACAGAGACATGAAAACACGTAATATACCCAACTGAAGCAGGTCAACAGTTACCATCACCAAATACCTGGGCTCCAATTACAACCCATGATGATCTAAGCTGCTCTTAGAGATAAATAAAGATACCTAAATGTATTGAATTACAGGGAAGTTATAACAATAAATGCCACCTCCTCTTCAGATGACAAGCACCTAACCTGCAGACACCTAAAGTTTCACAGAACTTATGCATTTTAAATTCTGCCTGTAACTGTTGATAGAATTGGTGTGTTTTACAAGCAAATAGGCAAAATATGAATCAGGTAAATTCATCAAGTAAAGCCTGAGAGCAGAAAAAAGACTGAGACACAGTTGCACCAGCAGCTACAGATAAACTCTAAGCTGTGCTGCTGCTGAGAATTCAGCTATCAAGTGCATCTGTTCAGTGAATATAGTCCACCATGGCAACTGAAGTAAAGTTTCCCAGATAGGTTCTTGGAAATTTACTCTTTGTGAAGGCAGGAGACACATTGTTTCTCAAAGCCTTCAACAATCTATTCACCACTGCCAGATGTTTTTAAAGACATACAAAAAGGGTCTGAAACCCACCGGCTAGAAGACAATGATGGATCAGAGACTGCATGCACCATATCTGTGGACAATGCATCCAAAACACTAGTCAGGAACTCATTCTTCTTGGCCCCAGGACAACCTAGAAAAACAACATTATTTTTTTTATTTTATTTTTTCCTCTTTTTACATTTAACTTCCAACAATAGTTCAAACTTAGAGATAGATGTGACTCCCTGCACACAAATTCCCATAAACCATGGACAAGTTCAGAAGATAATTAAAAGACAAGCATCTAAATTCAGGTACATATCTGTAATATAGAGCAGGAATAGAAAAACATCCTTTTGAACTCAAGCAAGTGGGAATCTGGTTTGCATACCTTGGGTCCCTCTCTTTCAGTTTTGGGCATTATTTTTCCTTCTTTCAGATATTTTTTCCATGGGTGACACATTTTGAAAAGAATAGCCTTGAAACATCAGAAGGTTGTAAATGACACACAGTGCTTGAAACCTGGACTAGAAGCCCATAGCAAAACACTTCTTTCAGATATCCACCTTTGCTGCTCTGAACTACTACTTGCTTTCTCAAAACACATTCTCTCACTGCATTGTTTTTCTTCCCTGTAAAATAACAGTCAACTCCTTTCCTCTTTCATTTTTCTCTTGGGCGGGGGTTAACTCACACTATACAGCAGCTAGCCCTATAGGATGCTGTTAGTTCGTACTTTGGCTCATACTATGGGATCCTATGGCGATGCTAGACCATCCTCCTAATTACATTCCCTATGCCACAAAGCTCTTCTCTGAAAGAAACTGACAGCACATTTCAGACACATAATATGTCAGATAAATATATACCGAAAGATGCACTGTTAGAGCAGTGCAGCTGGAGCAGATAAATTCATCTGACAAGTGTTTGGATTTTGACACATGGAGGTTTGCTTATACAACACACCTGCTTTCTCTCCACTTCCCTAGAGCCCTGAGCCAAACACCAGGTCTCCACCTAGCCCTGTAGTAGCTGAGTTAAACTCTAAGATGATCCACAAGCAGTGACATAGAGATCACAAGCTTGAAGATGGAGCCCATGGCAGGACTTTCACAATTCTGTGCTTGAGGCCCACTTATCCGCAGTTCTGTTCTAAAGTGAAAATGGAAACGCTTTGAAGTGTTGTGGAAAAGGAAGATTAGTCAATCAGTAAGGATTCATTATTTCATTACACTTCTCAGCGACCTCTGGAGCAGGCAGTAGGATTATCTGAGCCTGAAAAGCCTCATCTTGCCCAGCAAATTATTTTTAAATGCATCCCATGTTGATCCAAGGAAATGAACCTGTGTTATATTAGCCCTTAGCTGTGTGCAGTAAGAATAGCTCAGCAATTATGCATAGCAGCAGCACCCACTACATATTATTGTCTAACACATTCATGCAGTTATGAGTTCCCTCTTTTGTGTAAGCCTTCGGCACCAGGGACATTTTATTCCAGTAACTGTAAAAGGCATATAACAGGAATTCACTAAGCAAGTTTCACTGCACTAAAAGCACACATCTGAAACCAGATGTCACTCTCCTAGATATGGTCCTCTTCCCTTAGTTTTAACCAGTGGTTTTTTTCCTGTTACAACAGGAAAACAAAACAAAACAAAACCAAAACCCCCCAACCCAACAGCTATAATTATAATCCTAAATTTGAGTTCAGTGAGACAAGCACATGAGTTTTCTCTGTAAGGCACAGAAATGAGAAGGGTGGCAAGAGATTAATAGGGAGGAACAGAAGACTATACCAACAGGTTCCTGGCAGCATTCAGCGCATAATTCCAAAGAGCTTGCTGGTAAGTGAGGCTCACACACTGCAACTTGTAAGTAAATTGTGCGTTGTGATTTAAATGAAGCCACGTTGCATTGTGATTTAAATGAAGCCAAGTAACTTTGCAAGTCACAAAAGCACATATACCCAGCATGGGGGAAGGTGTTTTAAGATTTGGTTTTATTTCTCATTATCCTACTCTAACTTGATTGGTAAAAAATTAAAATAATTTTCCCAAGTCGAATCTGTTTTGCTCATGACAGTAATTGGTGAATGATGTTTCCCTGTCCTTATCTTGACCCACAAATCTTTCGTTATATTCTTCTCTCCCCTGTCCAGCTGAGGAAACATAGAATCATAGAATGGTTTGGGTTGGAAGGGACCTTAAAGACCATTAAGTTCCAACCCCCCTGCAATGGGCAGGGACACCTCCCACTAGACCAGGTTGCTCAAAGCCCCATCCAGCCTGGCCTTGAAAGGGGAGGAGGGCAGCTTTGGTGGGCATCTGGTCAACCCACCACACCATGAGATGAACAGGTAGAGCCCAAGAAGTTCCCATGCAGAAGGCACATCCAGCCGTGTTAGTATGGCAACCTGCCTGAATCAAGCAACTAAGTCTCTGAGCAACCTACTGAGCTCGGCGCTACATCTTGCTAACAAGGCCTGTGCACCAGGGCTGATTCTCTTCAAAGGACAGGGAAAATGAAGTCTGTCTGAAGTTCTCCATGTAGACCTATCTTGAATGATACAAGCTTTATCCATTTCATGTTGGGGATGTGTTGCTGTCATCAGGCAGAAGCCTGAATCCTGCTTCAAACATGAGCTGCAAATTGATACATGGCTCATGGAAAATGCAGACAATAATACTTCAGCATATAGCAACGCAGCGCAATATGGACACAACATAATTTGACTTTTTTCTTTCTCTGTCCTTTTTTTGTGTATTCCTGAAGCATCTGGAAGAAACAAAAATGTATGCTTTCAGTAGTTTCCACTGCTGTCCAGGGAGCTGCTGAGTGTACATATGCTACAGATGTAGAGATCAAGATAATGACTTAGCCTGCTATTTATGATATACAGCTAGGTAGAGGAAAGTATCAACTTCTAAATTTACAAGAAATCACGGGGAAAAAATTCCATAGTTTAAAGCCTGTCTCTGACAATTTTCCCTAAAATTAAGAAAGGTTTCTAAATATGTATTGCATAAAGTTGCAATAGCAGCTGACAGCAATAGAAATCTTCTCATAGGAAAGAAATCTCACTGTTAAAACAAACACAATCAGTTGCTGTGAAACCCTCTGAAATGTAACTCTACTACTTAATGTAAAATGACACCCTACAAAATCCTTAGCAGTTAAATAAGGAGAAAATATTCAGTTTCTCCCAATTATAATTTTTGCTGATGTGTGGGCAATCACACAGCAATTTACCTCACAGTGAAATCTCTGTTCTTTGCAGGAGTTATTAACTCAGAATAATTCTCTAGAGGCTTCACGCTGAGCTCTACTTTTCAACAAACTTGTGGATGAAATGGCAAGACTGGAGAAGCTTTACCTTGATTGTAATGAATAATTCACTCTTAGTGGACTAAATACAGAAAGGGAAAGACTAGTTTCTTATGGGAGCCTTATGCTTCTCACTATGGTTTATGTGCTTCAGTTTCTTCTTCTGCAGCTGCTTGTTCTGTGTGGATTTGACAGCTTACATAAATAATAATTTGTTGTTAAAGAGCTGAAGTTGAAACCACATGGAGTTAACCTACAGGTTCAGAGATGTAACACAGAGTTGAGTGTTTGCTTTAAGATAGTTTTACCCAGAGTAAACCTTAGACCAACAAATACATACCACAAATGACAGGAATATACAAACACCTCATTTCAGCTATAATATAAAGGTAATCAAAGAATTGTCATTGTATATTATATATCTCATATGTACACGTGTCTCTATAAATATATCTATCTTTAGTACTGAAGATGGATTTTTGGAGTTAAATCTGTGGGGCAGCTGTCTATAATCCTTCTAAAATCTGCACCTCCAAGTGCGTTGTAGCTCCCTGCTTGGTTAATAATAATCTACTACTATCAAACTTGGAAGATTATCTTTTATAGCACATCTGAAGTCATGACTAGAAAAGTATTTTGTTCATTTCTGTAAAAATGTGAATACAATAGATAAGATTAATCATTTTAAAAGGGGGTTTACATTAATCTTCCTGCAAGAGAGGAAACTGTCGTTAGTCACTCAAGTAACTGAAGACACGACAACTTCCAGTTAGCAAATCTAAACCTTTTTTTTTATTACCTGTTTGTTAACATGAATATCAGGCTTAGCAGTGCACTCAAATACAATGACCACTGAAATACCTCTGATGATTATAAATAAGTTTTGACCTTCCAAAAATCAGAATGATCAGATGTATTCATGATTCTTTTGCATCTTTGAATTCACTGAAATATAGCAGTATACAGGAGAAAAGAATTTAACAAAGTTTGTCAGTGCTACTGGTTATGCTGGGAGACAGATGATACAAGGAAAATATTCTTTCTTTTACTTTTATTCTATACACAAATATATGTACAGTCATAAGTTTATTTCTGTTGATCCATACAAATCACAAGTTTGTGTTTGTCTTAATATGCTGAGGACCCTCCTCATTTTCTGAAGCACCTCCTAAGCCCCATTCCATTAAAAAAGCTCTTCAAAAGATGAGCCTGGGAACTGAAATTTGTAACTCTGCTAGAGACTGAAAATCATGGCCTCAACAGAGTCAGTGGCTTTATGGTTCATTGCAGTTTTTCCCTCATTGCACCTCCTGGTAAACTCTTACAAACAATAATTGTGTACCCTTTAGTCTCTGTTCTAGAGGGTTTGAAGGGCTTCCCTTTTCTCTTTTTTTCTTTTCTTTTCTTTTCTTTTCTTTTCTTTTCTTTTCTTTTCTTTTCTTTTCTTTTCTTTTCTTTTCTTTTCTTTTCTTTCTTTTCTTTTTTCTCCTCTCCTCTCCTCTCCTCTCCTCTCCTCTCCTCTCCTCTCTTGTTTTTTCTTTCAAATGTTCTTATCAATCAAAAGTATTAAGTTAAACTCAGAGCCAAATTCTCCTTTATTTGTGCTTACCCAAATTTCAGAAATAATAAAGTATAATAGAACAGAAGTTAGCTGAAGGAGAGCTACAGATTCATTGCTTTGTAGCCCTAGATCTCTGTGTCTTACAGGGAAGAAGGATTATTTCTGCAGAAGTGCAGGAAGGAGATTTCAGTTTTCCACATACATTTAACTTTATTTTTTTTGCTATTTTAAAATGATCTTTCTGTTCTAATTTCAGGGGTGAAAAAAACAAAAGAGTTAACCAAGGATGTTCTTTCAAGGCCCTACCCTTCAATCCCAGACATTCATATCATACCAAAGTGCATTGAGTGGGATTTGTTGAACTTGAGCCTGCTGAAATGAGGTGTCTCACCCATAACAGTTATTTAAGCTCAGTATAAAGGAACCCATTCAGAAGGCATTCATTTCAACTACCTTAGACTTTTTCTCAGAATAGGACAGGATCTCCCTTAAAATGTATCTCTTCTTCCCCATTAACTACTGAGGAAGCCCAGACAGCTAACTACGCTCCCAGGTGGTGTAAAACTGCCTGTGATGAATTCTATATGTATCTGTTTGTAAATTCATTTAGGCTCAAACTACTCTGTTATTCTTTGGGTAAATGTGGTGGAAAGGGATAATGTTCATAGCAGAAACATGTATGATCCTATAAACAGTTTTCACAGGCAACTGAGTGACAAAGTTAGGCTAGGGAGTTCGTTGATAGGAAAAGCAGTTATTACATTTGTTTTAGTTCTTGTAATACTGTTAAACAAGAAAAGGAGAATCGGAATGTCACAGCATAAAACAGGCAATGTGAAATGACTAACTTTCATTATCACGTTAGTTTGGTTTTTCTTCCACAAGGGTTTGAAAACCGTTTGAGAAGCAAATTTCTGGCTGCTAACAGTTGAGAGACATCACTGTGAGAAAAGGCAGGGATGAACCAGCTAGAACACTGTAATCTTCTCAGATGCCATCCAAAACTCAAAGAAGAACTTGAGAGGGTCTGTGGACTTTATTTGCCCTTTTTAAACTTCTCTTGTTTAAATTCTTGTTTAAAATTCTCTTGTTTAAACTCTTACCTTTCTAGTTTTGACTGTGAACATGCAAAAGGTCTGCAAACTCAGATGATAAGCAGGTCTTTCTCCTTTCCTGCCTAACTGGACATAAGGCATCTGATGTTTTTATTACGTAGTCACTGGCTACACAATATCTACCCCAGTTTTGGAGGCCAGAGACATTTCAGTATGTTGAGAAGAATCTGAAAATCTGAGCATATAGATGCAGCCAGCGCCAATGCAAACTCCTAACCTTTAGAGGCTTGTCACCTTATGTTTAACATGACCTGCAATATAACCATGTGGGTCCAGCTCCAGCGTAAGAAATACAAGGTATTTGTCTGACGTGTTGGCACAGGGACACAAGTCAATCAGACCACAGATTAGGACACAGAGAGAAGAGTTTCAGGATTAGAAAGGGGCTCAAAAAAGCACAGAAGAGAAAAGCAGCTGGGTCTGATTTTCAAGAGGTTATACTTCTGCTTTATATACAATATTTCATGACTGTCTGTCCCCAAGATATACAGCTGGTACTTTGGACTGCAGTAACACTTTCAACAATAGCTTATTAAATTGAAATATTTTGGAATCTAGTTTTGTATAGTATGGCAGGCATCTGAATCTCCACATTATCACTTTGAGAGTCTTAACAATTAACAACCAATATTACTTAGGAAGTCAAAATGTAGTTCTTTTTACTAAACATTTATTACTTCCAATTCACTTCCATTTTCATTATGCTGATATGTTTCCTCTCAGGAGATGGGTATGAAATAACCATATTTAATTACCTCCATTTAAATATCCATTAAAAGGGAAAAGCTATTACAAAAAATGTATGTTGTTGCAATTATGGAAGTGACCTCAGAAATAAGGTGTATAATACTGGTCTCCTGCTGGAAAAATTGAACTACGGGGACTTGCTTAGTAGGGATGTTTTTTACATTACTTAATTAATCTATGCAGCCTGCTCCTTGGAAACATGTATGAAAAACAGTCTTTTCTACAAACTGATGTTGATTTTAACCTTTCTGGATAACTCTTACTGAGGCTTTTACCATTGGAGGCATCAGCCAAAAATCCCAAAAGCATCCACTCTCAACTAAAGTCACAAAAAAGCCCTCTATTCAGATACTAAGCATCATTAAAGGAAAACGATGAAGGAAATTCAGAGCTGAGTTAGAAACTGTCAGCTCAGCAGCACACACTGATGTGAGAGCTATTTTCAAAGAGCCCCTGCCCACAGAGCAGTACGAGGTTTTCAGAGAGAAGAGCAGAACTTTCATGCCAGTCTGTGGTTCTTACGCTGTCATAACACAGGATAGATGGAGATGTAAGGCCAGTACTCCTTAAAGATACCTTGCAGTCCCTGAAAGGGTTTACATATATGATGGATTTTTTCAAATGCACCTTTGAAACACTAGGCTTTTTTTTTTTTTTTTTTAAATCCAAGTGTAGATGGTACAGCGCAGCCTTGACCTGTGGCACAAAAACAGGGAGTCCCACAGATGCAGTGACTTGGTGTCTCTATCCTGGAAATGAAAGCAGTGGCAGAACCACCAATTATGAATCTAAGTCACTGCTACAAGGGCACAAAGCAGATTGTTGGATGGTGTAGGATGAGCTGGAAAAGGATATGGAGAAGAGGGGACCAGAAAGGAAGCAGGAGATCTGTTCACCTGATTGCAAGCAGTCAGGTGAAGTCTCAGAATCTTTCCCCATGCTTTATTTTGCTTATAGAGACACCTACAAGTATCAAATTTGAATTAGGAGACAAACTTTCATCAATGTTATCTGATTATTTTTTCTCCCTTCCTCCCATAACTGGCAAACGAAAGATTTAGAAATTGGATTTCCAACACAGAGGGGAGCTGGGAATAAGTGGAGGCAGGCATGGCCATTTCTTGGAACATAACTATATTCTGAATTTTAACTCAGAATGAGTTTTTGCAGCAGTGATTAAAAGAGGTTTATAAAATGTAAATTATGGAAGTAACTGAAGTGAAACAAGATTCAGCAAGAACCACTAAAGCATTACTTGAACACTATGGAATGAAGAGTCCTTGGAAACCTGGCATCACAAAAATCTATCTCTCTTTTTATGTAGTATTTAATTTGGGATTGGCAGTTGTGTTACCTTCCTGGACACTTTCCATTAAACATGACAGATTTCCTCTGCAAATACCATTTCAAATCCACTGCCTCATCCTTTGCTAAATAAAAAGGCTGTAAAATGACTAATACAAAAGCATAAATGCAGCCTTACAATTGCTCAGTATGAAACTTTTACAAGGTATGATATTATGGAAGAGGAAACGGCCTTAGTTCCTGATGAAGGAAGCGGGCATACTATGACAGGCTGAAGGCTCAGGCCTTAATAATTAGACACCATTAATTTAATTTTAAAATGAAGATCCACTCCTAATTCAGCATTACCTAGCTCACTTCTCCGGGGTTGATATAGAGTGATCTCTGTAGCTAAAGCAGGTTTCCAAACCAACTTTCTTTGCAAATTGACCTCTATTTGAAACAGATCCTCCAAGCCAAATATAGTATCATGTACCTCATTAAACCACAATAAACAAATGTGCAAGTAATGATGAGCTTGACTTCATCCCACAAAAAGCAGGGCAATTCAGAGTTAATCATGCCACCCTTAGTTTGCAATTTGCAGTAAGCACTGAGGAAATGAACACACAGCACTTGGTAGCAAAGATCCTGCAATGACAGAAGCACAATGGAGTAAATTAAAGATGGAGATGAATGTAATTATGGTTCTAAAGTGTCTGCCAGGAAGGATGCAATGCAGCTGACCTCATGTAAAATAGTTTACAGTGTGCGGTTTGATTACAAAGTGCATTGGGTCACTTTACAGCAGGGAGATCCCATTACATGATAGCACTCCATTATGGATTATGAGGATGGTTTCCTCACTGAACCACTATGCTCTATGCTAGTTTCATTGTGTACGGTGTGGTCTGTCCCCTTCATGTGCTGCACGTCCTGCATTTGGTCAGGAACCCAGCTAGGAATATCCTGCAGCCATGCCAAGGCCTGGATTTCCTTCTATTTGTGCAGAAGCCCACCCTGTGAACTTCAGCAGAGGCCGTGCGGTTTAATGCTAATCAGCTTGCCCAGAGTCGGTCACTTGGTATTAACAGGTAATATCCAATAGGGCCGAGGGACAGGCTATTGAAAACCATCTCAGGCTTACAGATCATTGGACTTGAGAGGAAAGAAAGAGATTTTTTGGTTTGCAAAAAAACATGACCCCATTTTATACACAGGCTGAGATGACACGGACTGCTGCAAGACTGAGCATGTGTACACAATTATAGGAGCATGTGTGTCCTGTTTCTGGAGCAGGCCATGATATCTCATTTATTGATAACACAGCAACAGCAACACAGGAAAGGAGTTCACATGCACCTTGCTATCTGCTGCTGCATAAATAGAGAGAGATGGAAACAAGACATCATATTGCATCTTTGTGCTCTGGGCATCGCAGTGGGTAGGGGAAAATACAATCTGAATGTACAACAGTAGCATCCCCAATGCTCATGCACATCAAAACTGAATCCCTCTTGTGCATGTATAATAACCTGATTTCCAGCCATGCATTTTGCACCAGTAAGTGCCTGCCCGTTAATGAATGGAACTGAAATAATGACTCTGATTATAATTCATACACCCCACATTTCCACTCTAACTCTCCTGTGGATATATTTTTAGTATAAATATGCATACTCTAATGTTGATTTAGTAAACAGTAGTCATTTTTCATCTCAAGTGAATGAATGTAAAGCACTCTTATTCAAAATTAAAGGTCCATGCTCCATACTTGGAGATACACAACAGTGCAAATTCCAACAGACACAGACTTTCAGTCCATGAACCTTATACGGCTAGAAACTAAGTCCTCTGCAGATGGCCATGAAAGGGTTCACATGCTAGACTGTCAAAAATCAATAGGCTGGTTAAATCAATCTGCTGGTTAAAATCAGGCTGGCAATCAATCTGCTGGTTAAAATCAGAAGAAAAAGAGAAGGTAATGAGAAAAAAGATCCTTAAACCTTTAAAAATGCCTGGGATTAGATTAAGAAATTCAATATGTGTGTGTGGATTACAAGGACAAGATAAACAGTTAAAACCTATCCATTTCTGTCAACTGATATAAGTATATGCACAGAGGGTTTTGCACCAGGGTCCAACTATGTGTGTCATCACAGAGACCAAAGCTTAAGCCAGAACAATTTCTTTGTGGGAAGCAGAAGGACATGACTATATGGTAAGGTTAGTGAAAGGAGGAGACAAGCATGGAAATTAGAGAGAACCAGGTAGAAAGCCATGGGAGAGAAGAGAGGCATGGAAACCAGTGGGGAAAAAAGCTGCTTGAAGTTTCAAGCAAACTCATGCAGGCAGCCTGTGCTCTGACACAGACACCTCCGACAGCACTGACACTGACAGAATATTAATCTTCCTCCCCCATTCTCCTCCAAACAAACTGTAGTTCACTGAGACAGCTCTGGCGTTCATATGAGTAGGCTTCTGCTGGTTTTGTTTTCCCTGCTTCTGCCAAATCCACGTGGATAACATGGCTGAATCTCTTTGCATCTTTAGCTGCATTTGCAGAGACAGAGGGTTTTTATATCGTCTTATTGCTTCTGGCGTTCTTGGTATGTGACCACGAAGTAGCTCTCTCTAGGCCTGGCCAGAAAACAACAATTCTATCATGTGGAAAGTGTCAGGATTGGGTAATTTACATTTTACTCTGGTGCAGAATGAGCTGCTTTTTTTTTTTCTTTTTTTTATAAGAACAAAACACCCCATCCCATCTTGGCCAGATAACTTGGTGATGAGGGCACGCAGCAGAGATGGGGGAGACTGAGGTTCAATTCCCTGATCCAAACCAGACAGAGCAGGGAGTTGAGACCTGGCTTGCTGTTATCCCAGTGGAGTACCCTAATCTCTGACACTAGAGAGTCAGGTTCAATTCCCTGCTCTGTCTGGTTTGGATCAGGGATTTGAACCGAGGTCCTTTCCTCTTTAGCCAAGTGCTCTAATCATCGAGCTATTGTGTGTCCACAGAAGGGTTCCTTTTGTTGTGAGCAAACTCTTCAGAACAAAGAGAGTGTCTGAAACCACTTCTATTGCGACATTAAAACATTTTCTTCAGCAAAATAGCAATAGTGTCAAACTGGACAGCATGTCCTTTAAGTTAGGTCTTAATCCTGCAAGGTGTACAGAAATGCAACCAACATCTTCCAAAAAGCCTGGCAAGTAGGTCAACAGAGTACTCTCACTAGATCAAATGAATTCATGAGCTTAAAGAAAACCATGGGCTTCAGTGCTTTGCTGGATGAAGGCCACTGCACTTTGCACACTGATGACTCAAATTCCCAGTAAATGAGTTTTTTGCCTTGCGTGTTTTGGACTCAGGGCTTTCTGCCTTACCAAACAACAGAGTTGTGGGAACTGATACGTAAGCAGCACTTCATCATTCTGCCATACTATAAGCCACTGTTTAAATTTTTTTTCAGCAGTGCAGATACACAAGAGGAGCCTCTTGTTTGGTATAGGAACTCATTGAGTCTGTTGGATTTTGTTTTCTAACTTTAAATTCGTTCTATTTAAAATTGAGTATTTAACTTTTCTATTATTCAAGATAAATGTTTCACTTAGGAGACATAAAGAGGGTAGATATACAACTTCCACTGGGAAGTTGAATTCAGAGCACAGTGGAAAAAATAGGGGAGCTGGAGGGAATCAAACATTTAGACATCATGGGCAAGAGCAAAAAAAGAAGGAAAGATCATTCATAGGGGCAACAAAAAGCATAGGGCACTTCAGTGGTTCTATCTCAATTTTACAGTCATGTTTCTAGTCACAACACAAAGTACAAGCTACATTTCAGTCACTTTTTTTCTTTTCATTAAAAAGGTTTCACTCAATTTTCTAAATTTTAAATGTAAAGGGGACTCGGTTCTCACACAGTTCCTCCAAAAACATCATCAAACTCTATGCGTAGTGACATGACTTCGTAAAGCACCTAGGATTGCCTCTAATATAAAGTGTACCTTTGCTTGTTCTGATGCCTGTGATCTGCTGGAGCAGAATCAATATGATCTATGAATATCATGGACATATATAGTTAGAAACATCTATCAAGACAAAGGGAGAGGATGGGAGTTCCAAATTCAAGTTTTACAGTAATATTTTAGTGACCTTTAGTTCTTCTGGTTTATGTTTTTTCTGCATGAAAAGGATCACTTCTCTCGAGTATTTGAGAGATTCCATTAATGCTGCTGATGTGTTTTGAAATGGTTACCAGGAAACACTGCAAAAGAATATAACTGCCTAGCCATCAAAGTATGTCTTAAGAATAAATTGCTCTTATTTTATGACAGGCATTTATCTGTAGACTCTACTGAAAATATAATGAGTGTAGAATGTCCCCACTTTATCTGTCCTGTGTTACAGCATTCTGCTTTATCTGTAAACAAAGATAAAACACAAAGAATGCAACTGGGGGGTAGGAGAATTAATCTTTTGCTGTTGAAGACAGGAGTTCAAATTTTAGTTTAGTTACCAGCAAATCAACCTAATTAATGCCTACTTGTCTCCAAATTATAAATGTTACTAAGGGAAAGTGCTGAAGCTAAACAACTGAGAAAGAAAAAAAACATGTGATGGGAAACTTGACTTGAGCCTATGCACAGGGTATGAATCCTCACTTTAATATAAAACACACTTGTAAATAAATACTTTAAAAAATAAATTTATTCCGCAGTGTTAGGACTGATAAACAGCCTACTTAAGAGTGCCATCAGAGATATAAGGCATACAAGTTACCCTTCTTTTTCTGCACAGTAGAACAATTTCTGAAACTCATTGTGGAAGGAGGAAAAACTTCAGCATCAAGACATTCACTGCACCCTACAATGAGCTCACTTTCTGTATATCAGCTATATCTTCCTGAATTAAGAAAACGGCATAGCATTACAGTTAGGGTAAGATCCAGTGGGTCTAATGTAGGGTTTTTTCACCCTCCCTCTAGAAGACCAGGTTGATTTCGAATGAGGAGTCCAGGTTTAATAGACCCATTCAGGTAATAGTTTTATGATAAGAAATGCATGCCTCTCCTCTCACATAAACCAGATTTTTCTGACCTGCTTCCCAGGGCGAATTTTCTTGGGCAGACTGTAAAGAATCAGAGCAGTGTGTATCTCTTCACATTCCTCCTTCCCCCTAAGCCCTCCACACGAAGCAACTATCAAGTGAAGCCTGCCCACAAGATACCCCACAGCCAGATATGAACGAGAGCTAGCAACAACAAAGCATTCACCCAAATGCTCAGCCAGGTCTCCAAGCTTAAAGCTCAAGCAGCTGAGGAATTTGGCAAAACAAGGTTTCACTGTAGAATAAACCATACAGTTTTCACTCTCCCAGAAGAGTCCTGCTTTCCCAAATAACCCTAGTTTCACCAAGCCACCTGCCTATGTCAGGGAAATTAATGAACGTCAAAAGTAAAAACAACTCGCAATGAACAGTGAGCCCTGTTTTTCTAAACACCAGAAATGCCAGCACCACAGCAGCTTGCCTTCTTTTTTACCAAGCCATACAGGGAGGTGTGAATTAAAGCCTGATTCCTGGACCTTGCATGTCCAGCTGCTGCACTGCACATTAATCTCTTTCCTTGATTCAGTTGCCAAATTTGCAATAAGGTTGTGTGATCCATGCCTTGAACCACAAGCCTGGCTCCAAGAAAACTGTGCCCCCTGTTAGTATAGGGGTCAAAATACCTGTCTTAAAAAATCAGTTTTTTATAGGAACTTCAAATGAATGATTTTTTGTAATACCTATTGGATTAAACTTTTCTTATTGACAAACACATCTAGTGAACAAAATGTTGTGTTTAAATCCTGCACAGCTCATAGAATTAATGAAATGGGCTTGTAAACATGTGAGAGAGATGTTGTGGCTCTGTTTGCCTTGATTTTGTTAATCAAGAAGCAAGAACAAGAGAAAAACAAACACAGCAGACAAAGGACAAAATCAGAATTGTGGACAGTAAAAACAGAGAAGATGATTTCAAACAGATCATAACAGATTGGCATTTTAGTGTTTGCAAAAAATTAAACAGCTCAACTTGCAATAGGAGAGCACTGGAATTTCATGAAAAAAATAGTAACATTTAAAGTAATTAAGGAAACAAAGTCTTTTTTTTATTTTATTTTATAGGAGAGACTAGCTTCCTTTGATTTGGTAGGAACCACACTAAGTCAGGGAAACACTTCCTTTCAAAATCTGGCATCGGGATTGTATAATCTAATATTAATTATTTTTATCCATTACTTTGGTTCAAATCGATATGGCAATGCCAGTGACATCTAGAGCATGAATTCTCTGTAGGTGCTGTTTACATAGTTTAGATAATCCCAGCCCCTACAACCCAGCTGGTGTTCTAATTATGCTGAAGTATGCTTTGCACAAGAAGATAGGAACACTTGGATTCTACTATACAATTAAGGAGGAAGAGATATATTTACCAAAAGTTCTTAATTAAATAAGTGTCTTGGCTTGCCAGGGCAAAAAACCTCATACTCTACAAAGAAAGTACTCCTTTGAAATATATACAGCATAAGACACATTATTTTTTTAAGAAGCAGTCTTCCTGCTTTTCTAAGAGAAAAGATGTTGAGACACAGTTGTAAGGGCTGGAACGTTTAATTTTCTCTCATGCCTAAATAGACTCCAATCTGTTAATAGAACTGCATCAGAAATCTGAAAGATTATTATCAGAGCAGATACAAATGGGTGAAAAATGTGGCCATTTCTAGTGCTGTACATGGTAAGCTACCACTCAGAAGCTTAAGATGCATGGAAATCATTGATAAATGAAGAGTAGGGATATACTCAAGGAGTCACATCATATGTGTAGTGAACCCAGCTTCACCTGAGGCTTTTGAGCTCAAGGACACAGCAGAGAATAACTCTTCTCCCCTGGAGGAATGTATCCCATAACAAGCTCTAGGCAAACAATGCAGGCACATACGTGTGCCTACAGGAAAGGGGGGCTGGCCAGAGTGGTTCATCCCACTTCTGGGAGGGGAATAGTTCAAAATCCCTGCTAGGTTTCACTGAGGAAAAAGATACAAAGAGTTCATTCATCACATCCTGCCCCCAGCCCAGACTCATGCCTGAGCAAGCTGGCATCTGCCACATGTGGAAAGAGTTGATTGTCCAAACTTAGCACAGAGGTGCACACAGCCTCCTATGGCTCCTCTAGAGTCCGGTGTCTGAGCTGCCTCGCTCCCAAGCAGGAGAGCAGAAGTAGAGGAACGAACCTTCGCTCAGATCTTTGGAAAGCAGAAGACATGACATCTACACTCCAGGTCCCAGCACAACTGTCCAGGAAAAGTTAGTATTTGTGAGAGATACCTGGACTGTAATACTGACACTTCTTCAAACCTTCTAACAACCCTTGCTACTGAACCTCACTAGTTTCTTTCCTTTTACAAATAAAAATATCATAGTTCTCCACTTAATACTGAGCTCTTTGCAGGGATCAGAAGGTACACTGTCCTGGTTATGAGTGTCATTTGTACTACTTTAAAACCTAACAGAACTGGTGACAGTGAGATTATTTTCAATTCAAAGCAATGAATTAGAAGCAGAATCTGAAATGTAGTTTTACAGGTTAAAAAAATTAAAATTGTCTTCAGAGCAAGTAACTGCCAAGCATACCAATAAAAAACTAAGTCAATTACAAGCCTACCTGCAAGCAGTTATCTTTATAATCATCTGGATGATATCAACTAATGTTAGAGGAAGTACTGACTTAATATATATCTACTTATTTTGCTTATTCGTAATAAAATGACACTTAAATTTTAAAATTCTGATAGCAAACCCATTGCTTTCTTAAATTTGAATAGTACAGTCAACAGTGAGGCTAAGGAAAATATTAATTTGTTTCCCTAAAGTATGTCACAATAGCTCTTTACAGACAGCAGAAATAGGATACAGCTCACAGTATGGATTCAGTTCAATTCAATATTTGAGAAAACTCTATATCGAGCTGGCTTCAATACACTTATAAGTAGAACCCGTTTAAGACCCTTTCATAGGAGTGTGAGTTGAGAGGCATAAGAGGATCCCTGTGTGTACACATGTGCTTGTTAGTATAAACACAGGTTTAAATTTAGGGCTGTGTAAGCTATCATATAAAAGCTTTTCATCTGTATAAATCAGAAACACGTTATTCCTGTGTGGTGAAATTACAAGTGCACATCAACCCAAACAAACACCAGTAGAAACTATATCCCAATGCACCTTCACAAACCCTGTACAAGCACGTTATATGGGGAAAAAGGAATCCAAAACAGTCATATAAATATTCTAGAGAGTTTTAAAACATTTTATTAGGATTTTTTTTGTATCCTTCCAGCTCTTTCTTTGATACTATGAATTCAGCTACATAGATTTCAGGGGGAGATAAAAATTCTAATAAAATACTTTTCTTAATAACTTAAAATTTACTTTCTGCATTCAAAGCCTGATCAAGTACTAGATATATTTAAAATTTTCCAAGGCTGGAAATATGTGCTACATATCACCATGGAAAACCAGGAATCTTCTCTTTGCAGTGGTTTAGAGATCTTGTTTCATGTTCATTTTAATATTACTTCTCTGAGTTGAAACTAAGGGGATGGAAATCTCTAGCATACATGAAGGAGTAATTCTTTTTATTCGCTGGTGACTATTTAGATGCACACATATACACATACGTACACAACTAATGGAGCTTTTTATGATGCATTCATCCTGAAATGTTGAAAATGAGAGACACATAGGAAGTGAGATTGTAGAACTGAATGCCAAATGCAATTTATGCGTTAAACCCAAAATGCAGTATATTCTCTTCACCACCAGATATATATAGTACATATGATAAAGCTAACTACATAGTTGAATGTGCCAGTCAATAGCTATGCCTAGATTTTGTTTTTCTCTTCAGAGAGCTAGCTAAGTTTTTCAAACTCCAAGTTTTACTGCCCGGCTCTAGTAAACATTTTCTGTTATAACTGTGGACGGCTACAAAACCTAGGAACTCCTTGCTTATCAGTAGTTTTCCCAATTATAAAGTTCACAGCACAGAAGGGTCTGTAGTGATGAGTAAGTCATAAAAAAAGCTGATGAATGTTCACTCTCATTCTTATATGAATTCGATTCAAAAACCTTTGCTTTACGTTTAACTGTATTCCAAAGCTAATTTCAACTTGTATCACTACCAGCAAATCTGCGTTATGTACTCAAAGAACCCAAAATTCAGATTCATAAGGATGGATTCTGTAACTGTCCAGCTAGGGAACAGGAATAGTACCCTGGCACTGAAAACCCTGACTTTCAACAGGTTCTGGGTACTTGCATCTCATTTAGCAATCAGAGACTATACAGCATGTAGAATATCAAGGGTTATGGAACCAACTTAAACCTTCATCCTACAAACACTTATGCCTGGGCTTAACTTTACAACCACATGTAAAGGTTCCTTTGATTTTAATGGGACTAATCACAAGAAGAATGTGGGTAAGCGTTTGCAGGATCAGGGTTCAGCAGGTCATGAATTGTACTTTAGGAACATTTACAAAGAATGGATTGTGGATGACTACCAGAGCAAGAGGCTTTATCAGAAGACTTTTCTAGATAGCAAACAAATTCAAGAACTTCACAAGCATGAAGGGCAACATTTCTGAATAATTTATTTCCCAAAATTGTTCATGGATTTTTACCATATGCTAGCATCAGGAATCTATGAACAGTAGCATTCCTGCTGAGCTAAAGAGAAGCAAATTTCTGAATCTTGTGAAGTATTCTGAATCCTTTGAAAGAACTCCCAGATGTTTGTATGGAGTAATTTCTTTTCCTCTTTGTGGGTTTTCAGTTGTGGAGGCCTACAAGTTGTATTGAACGTGAGGAATAACATCATGTATTTGAAAACCATTGAGATAGTCATGTACACACTGTTATCTTTGTGAACAACAATATTTGTTCTACATATCTTCACTAGGCCCAGAGAAAGGCATTCTCTGCTGTCTAAATACCTGATGCAAAAAGAGACCTGGAGGAAAGCCAGCTGGCTTAAGCTCAGCCAGTGTGAAAAGGAGGTGACACATGTTGGCAGACTGAGGTACTTTGAGGAACTGGCAGGAACTTTCACTGCCTCTTCAGTTGATGGCATCTGTCCACCCATTGTCCAAGTGGCTTTGCAATCAGCTAGATTGTAAATTTTCCAGGCATCATCTTGTTATTCTTTGTTTGCACTGTGCCCAGAACATTGGGATCCAAAACTACACAACTATAAACTATTGAGATACAAACGATTAACTATAGTAAGCACAGAGACTTCCCAAGCTCATCTCTGGTCCCAGGTTCTCCACATTAACAGTACCAGGTATGCCATCCTCTATCTGTGGCTGCGCCAATGTTGCAGCACTTCCTTACCAAGACATAGCAAGTATAGTCAAACATCTCTTTGATCCCACATGACTAAGGAGCACATAGCCTGGCATTATCTTCGAACCTCAGCTGGACACTCTGCTTAATAACGATACTTTACTTTCTAAAATAAAAACAACTTCAGCGAGAGCATGCAACACAGATATTTGTCTGTTACACTGGTGGCCAATTCCACTGGTCTTCCCATGTAAGCCATGCTAGTATCTAGAAAACGTGAGCATCGAATATACTCTCTGATCGTCAGAGACAGCTGCCTTCTCAAAAGTAAATGAACAGAAACATTAATGTAGCAGGCTAAAATCTAAATATTTCTTCAGGAAACTATACCTACTGATGTGAGATCAGAGTATCAGCAGTTTTGACTTCATCTTGTCAATTTTCCTTGACAAGTGAGCTAAACTCATTGCTTGACACTTTCAGCCATTACCCGGCAGCCAAAACTGATGTTATTTCTGTATTATACATTAACTTAATCAAAATATTAGGAAATGGGAAGTCTTGCACTGACTTAATTTTTCACAAGCCCTCACCTCATAACTCTGTCTGGATTTCAAAAAGTGACCATTTGATACAAAACAAAAATTACTAGAGTGGTTCATTATCAGTACAGTATTTTCAAAGTTGCTGGGAACCGAAAATCCTACTGAATTCACTGGGAACTAAGTGCTCGTTTTATTTGAAAACTGGAACGCTTTTCCAAGTAACTAAATGCAAAGAATAAATGCCTAACCAGTGTTGTTCCCTCTTGAAAATATATCTGCAGATATATATTAATTCAGAAATGAAAATATTTCTTTTTCCCTGTCCACAGATTAAACATGAGAGTTGTTTCTGCCAGATAATAAAGGAGAACTTGTATCCAAGTATGAAAACACAACAAAGCAACATACCAGTTTCACAGGGAACAGCCTTACAAATCAATGACATGTTTTTATTCAGTTTATACTCTACCAGATGAAAAAGGAGAAGCCCCATACCATGTGTTTTAGAGGAAATAGTGTCTTATTATGCAACTCCCACTTACTGTCATGATAAGGTTCAGGTGTCATTTTTCATTATGATTACAGCCCTGGCAGACTAAAAGGTTTTTGCCTTTTCCTTTCAGTCTTATGAGTTTTTCCTGCCATCTTTCAGATTGCGAGATGATAACGATTGCAGGCATTCTGGCATAAAACACTGAGTTTATTCTACATCAACCTTCCCCTCTTCCTGTGTTGTTTTTTCTATTCCTCACCCAAGAACTGCAACCCTGAAGTTATTATGAGATACCTCTCCCATGTCTTCATTGTACCAGAAATTATTTCAAGATTTTTTAAATGCATTTCTTGAAGTTTAGTAGCTTTAGGAATACAGCAGCAAATTTTGTTCAGTGAGGGCAAATATTTTAATCCATTTTAGGTTCCAATGTGATCAAAGTTTCACTCTGCTTATGCTAGGATTTTATACTGGGCACAGACAACACCTCAGTATCTACAGTTATGTACTTACAAGCAGCTGTTTTAAAAGGGTCTGAGGTGTTTTCATTGTAAACTTCAGACTTCTTTTAAAAGACAATCAGTGTCCTGGGGTTTTTTTTAATACTCAAAAATATTTTCCACAGGGCCCTTGCTAAAAAAACCAAAGCTGATTAACGTGCACCATTTTGCACTTTCAGATTTCTTGGTTATGCTAATCTCTGCATCAAAACATTTTACATGAATTCATTTCCTTCATATTTTTTGGTATTAGGAAAAAAAGACTAAAAATAAAAGGAGAGTAAATATAACTTTCAGTAGAAAGGAAGAGCTCTCAGCTCTCAATTCTAAAGTATCTCTGCTTATCCCCTGGGAGAACTAAATGCTACATGCTTTTGAGCAGCTGAATACTGACCAACAGAAATCTCTTGAAATACAGAGTCCGTGAACAATGGCTTGGGGTTTGTCATCAGTAAGCAAGACCGAGCAGACTACATGAAGTGTTAGTTTAAGGAGAATTAAATTTGAGATTTCATTAGACTAAACTGGTTTCAGGAAGCCATTAGTCATTCCTCTCCCCCTCCCACTGACCCAATATCCACAGTGTAGGTAATATTCCAAATACTTGTCTTAAGTGAGATAAGGGAGTATCTGAAAAAATGCCATTTTTCAAACAGATGCTCTCATACCCTATTTGTATTGACTGACTCATTTCCCTGCTAAAAGCACTTCAGAGTGGAACAGAGCAAGAAAAACTGTTGCTGCATGATCCAGTCTCAGCTGAGTACCATCGACCACAGCAGAGACAAAGCCAAGCTGTATCTCATTGCTTGTGGAATACCACAGCTTTTCATTTTTATGATCTGTTCAGGTAAGGTGGGAATTACACCATTTAACCTGAGCTATCAAAATATATGCAACTGCTGATGTTAATCATACTTGCTCCCTCTACAGTCAATGGAGACAGGCGCTTCCAGAAAAAGATTCAACTTAAACCAGATGCCAGTGGGAAACAGAGACATAATTCTAGCATAAGGATCTGAATTCATTAAATATTTATATATCAAAATCTCTATTTTACTTTTAGATATTACAAAACTGACCATTTCCTTGAATGGGTAAGAATGAATGCTTTGTGGATTTTTGCCCCCCTCTTTGGTGTGGTGACTTCAAGCATAAGGTAGATTTTCCTACTCTGCCAAGCATGTTTGGACTGGTAATGCGCTTGGAATATCATCCAGGAGGGCTGCGTACTATATCTTCTTGTTAGAGGCTAATCTGCCACTGCATTTCAAAGTCTGTCCAAACTTTCACTGTCTTGCACGACAGCATTTACTTTTAGGTAGAAAATTTTCTGGCTTGATGATTGTTAATGGGTGGGTTCATTCATATAAGCAGTTCAGAAATATCCAAGCAAAATTACACCATGTAGAGGAAGAGAACTGATAAATATAAGCACAGATTTATAGAGCAGTTAGAAACCTTTCAGTAAAAGACTCCAAAAAATTAGTCCTCTCTAAATCGGCTCTATGTGATAATACTCATGATAATGAGATTGTTATCCATGATGCTGCTCTGGTTTTTTTTTTTTAAGAAAATGAAAAAAAAGTTGTTTATCGAAAGTTTTTTCATTGCTGGACTTAGAACACTGTATGTGTTAAACTGTGTATGGATTAAAATGTATAAATAAATTGAAGGAAGGAATAAAAATATCTTTCAGAAATTTATTTTTCAGCTTTAAATGTTTTATGGCAGAATAAGCTTCACAATTTCTTATTTCTCACTGAGGTGAAAACAAGTATTTTAAATGCATATATATATGCATATATTTAACGTAAAAATATACATATATGTATATATATTCACTCCAAAATAATAATTTCCCTCATAAATAATGGAAGAAAAGGGTCCATCTTTATCAGAATCAATAGCAAAATGATCAAGTGCAGGGGGCCAGCACTTGTCTTCATATTTACGTCCTCATTGAGTGTAAACCAACACAGCTTCATGAGGGTCAGTGGAATTTTTCTGATGCCCATTTGGACTTAGAATAGACATTTCTGGGAGAAAACATTCTCTCACTTAATAATTTTTTGGCTGAGAAGACAAAGAAACAAAACCAGAAACTCATTTGGAGAGTGCTGGTGCAGAGACAGTGACTGCACAGCTGCTGGGTGACAACCTCCTGGGAAGCCAGCTTTTCCCTTTCTGGGCACATGTCCCCTGGAGGTATTCCGCTGCAGTGACTTTCTCAGCTCCCACTGAGAACAGGACCCAATGGCACAGAGCAGCACAGCAGGCAAGGCTGCTATACTTAACGAGGGATTTGGCTGGAAAAGGACGACAGCAACAAGTGAGGTGAGAAACAAAATTTATGTTCTTTGGCATAGCCTCCAGCATTTTTTTTTAATGCTGAGAAGCAAATGAAGTCAGTGTTTATTACTCCTAATATAGCCCTATAAAACAAACATAAAATTATAGGTTAATATTAAATAGTGCAATGAATGAAATGCTATTGCTGAGCCAGTAGCATCACCTTCAGTTAGCCAGCTTTTCTCTTTTGTTAGCTGAGACACAGCTGTGTCTTTCACTGGTGCTTTACTAGTAGTTCAAATGTTTTCAAGGTATTTTTTTTAAGTTACAGCACCTGTTAAGTTATGCACTTGAGCATTTTTTTTGTTGTTTCAGATATTAATATTTTTGCTTTAGGTTGGGGGAACATATTGTTTTGTTAAGAAATTACTACAAATTGAGGTAAAAATAAAGCAATACAAAGAACTGTGGCCGGACCATTAGTAGTTAAAGACAGGATGGGTAAATGGACAGAAGAGGGTGTGCAGGAAATCAATGTCATCTGCATAGCCTTGAAAAGTAACTTACAGGCCTTCCTTCCTCTGGACCAAAACTGCCCGCTAGAAGACTACAATATAATCATGTCACCAGACAATAGGGTAGTAATATTGAAGCTACTCAATCCAAAAGCTCAAGCAAATGGTTGTAGGTTAAAGAGACAGAGTCCTCTTTGGAGGCTGGCCTGCTCTGAAGCCATGGTAGCGTCTTTAGGATTTACTGCTGCAGACCTCCCTCGCTACACGGAGGTTTCACCAGAAGACCTGTGTGCTCATAAGAAGTACTGCCTTAGCCCGATGTCCTCCCCGGGCCACCAGAAGTCAGTACTTCACATAAGGCCACCAGCACAGGGTAATTGCAGCGGACTGAAACGTGGAAAGAGGCATTCACCGAGTTGTCACTAACCTGTATGAAGCCTTCAGTATTTCAAAGGCATCCAGCTGCTCAGGATAGCAGAGGGCTGGAAAGTCAGGCTTCCTCCTGCAGCCCCATACATTAGAGAATAAAGCTACTGCTTCGGAAGAGGAAGCAGCCATTCCTCTGCCTCCCCCAGCACTAGAGGGCTGAGGAGGAGCAAGTCTGGCCCTCCAGCACCCCTCAGCATCGCTCTGTTGAGCCTCACCTCTCCCATCCTCCCAGCAGTCCCCCTCCTTCATCCTTGGCACACAGCTATTCAGTTCTGCCATTGCTGCCATGAAGGTTCATGCTGGCCTTGCACTGACATTTCCTGGTCACAGTTCAAACACTTAACTACACTGGTCTGCTCCGTAGAGCCTTTTTGCCAAGTATCTCTTGATAAATAAAGCAGTATAGGGCTCAGGACAATAGTTAGAGGCTTGTTCAAAACAGCTAGCACCTTCAAATGGTTGTTTGGCAACTCAGAGCTTTAAGATTCAACAGCAGGGATATTTTAAATATTAGCTCATGCAGCCAAAAAGCTGGTTACATCATTAAAATATACTCCTTTTAAATCAAAGCTCAGTGGAGAAAGTTACATGCCAATTGACCTAACAATTTGAAGCTCATGGGAAGGCAGGCATATGTATGTAATCTGTATTATGATCAGAAATACTCAATTACTTAATTGATACTTTTAAAAACAAGAAAATTTTTAGTCATTTGGACATTTAAGAACATGTAGTAAGGTAAGATTATTTTCTACTTAGTGCCAGTACTGAGCTCCACAGAGGAAGCAAAGAACTCAGTGAAACTGCAGTAAAAAGGTTAGGTAGACCAGTGGTGGTACCTCAGCATTTTAGCTAGGAAATAGTCTGGTACCTTATGAAATCTGATGAGAAATTATAATGGACCATACCTCAAAAGGAAAAGCAGTTAAGCCTCTTTTTTTTTTTTTTTTTTAAAAGATGCCTTTGAAGTAAGACACTTTATATGATGGTTGTTTGGTTGTGGATCTTGCATCATTGTGGTTTGAGCATTTCTGATTATTTCTCTTTAACTTTGGAAAAAGAAGATGAACTGCCAACCAAAAGCAAACTGTACTTATCCACACATAATTCACCCATAACTTAAATCATGAGTTTTGCTCCACAAAATATAAATGGTTCAGGGTCAGTGCTGGAATATGGCACCAGAAACACAGTAAATAAAACCATTACGATAGGAAGAAAATTGGGCAGTTAGAATACTTTTGTTACACTTAAGTAGCACCAATGTGAAATAAACAAATAAGTTAAACAGCTCTCATGCATGACTTCAAGAAGAAAATACTAACTGCTTGAATGGCAGGGTTAAACTAAACTTATGAAGATCTATAGGACAAAACAGTAAGCTGTGAAATCAGAAAACAATTGGTAGTTCAACACATCGTATTTAAGGAGGAGTTCTAAGGGAATCTTTTTGTTATTAAATAAGTTGATTGACTATACAAGGGACATGCATCAAGACATTTCAATTAAGCAATATTTTAACATTCTTAGCTTGATATAAGCTGTAGACCATCACAGTACCAACACAGCGATCAACAGAGCTTAGGCCCTAGATGGAAAGCACTGGGTTTTGGTTTGGGGTTGCAGGAGGAGAGGAAAGTGGTCGATACTTTTGTCCAAACAGAATTCGAAATATGTCCCACAGAGGCTGAGCAAAGATGTCAATTTTTCTAATTTCAATCCTTCTTGTGTCCCTGAAAAACCCCAGACATTAAAAGTGGAAATCTTTCAGATGTTTATTAACAGTGCTATCAAAACCCCAAAATACTCATCTCTTTGGAGAAATGCTTTAGGATCAAAAAACTGTAATGAGAAGCATCTGAAGTGTGGGTTTTCAGAGAGCTGCAGGATTTCCAGGAAGGACAAAAATAAGAGTGAAATGTTGATCTTATTTCACCAGTAGAAATCTGCAGTAACTTCAATGCAATTGATGCATTCTACTGGATTCCAGGTGGGTTAATTGAGATCAGCATCTCAGGAAAATGAAATAGTCAGCAGTGAAGAGCTATGTTATTCTGAGAAACCAGAAAAGAGAGACTTTCAGGGCTTGTAATAGATGGACCTACTGAATCTGCACATTCACCCAAGTCAGTAGATTGTATACTGTTACAGTTTATAAGGCATTGTCATTTCTAAACTACAATTTCCCCTCCCAGATTATCTTTTTCTGAAAGCAAGTCGCACAACTATAGGAATCTCAAAAAACATACTGTGCTAAAGAAAACAAGAAACTTAAATAAAACAAAATGAAATGTATATAGAATCAACGGTCTGACTTAAAACCATAGAAACACAGTAAAGTCTGAAAATCCAGCTTGACATTGTGTATCTCTCTCAAGCTTGTCTGCCTTTTACTCATTTGGATATTTTTTTCTTCACAAAAGATAAGGGTACTTCTAATTAAAGAAAGTTCTGTGAGCAAAATCACATTTACCATAATACTTTTCAAATTTTTCCACTTACTTTACAAATTTCAGGTCTTGGTAATGAAAATTATATTACAGGAAAAATTCCCAGGTTAAGTTTGAATAAAAAGTCTTAAACAATATAAAAGATTATCCAGAGGTTATCCAGGCCTCACACACAGTGGAGCCTAAAGCAGAGCCTTCTTGCATTTGATGCATACTTTTTAAATAAGAAAAATATTTGCCCTTGAGGTAAATTAGAGGAGTGGTCTGGCACTTTCTCAATATTCTCTCATGTATTGCTCTCTTATATATCCAAGTTCCTTTCTTCCAGGCTGCTTGGAGCAGAGGTAAGAGTAGCTTTATGAACAGGTAGCTTATCCACTGTCTAAGGCGCTGGTCTCCAAAGTGGGGTGCATGTACACCAGAGGGGGGGCACAAGATAATCAATTGGAGTGCAGGAAAAAAATACTTTTTTTGTACTATTAATGAATTAAAAAAAAAATTAAACTGTGTTTATTTAATCTTTATTTCATCCTTTTTGATTTCTATATTTGGCTATGTTTTACAATGTACTTCATACATTTGTACAATAGTACATCTATCTAGTTTATAAATAAATACACATCTACTGAGGGTGCATGCTGAAAAATATTTTACTGATTATTAAAAACCAGTGAATACATATAGTGCTTGAAAATACCTTCACCAATAGACCCAGCCTGAAAAAATACTGTTCCAGGAACTGATATTTCTTCAGCTTGGCTGAATTTGACATAAAATCATTACTCATGATTTCAGGAAAATGCAGAGGCACCTACACCTCATTCTATCACAGTATAGTTTTAGTTTAACTAGCCTTCATATTATGTCCTTTTAAATGCTCTTGACCAGCTTCTGTAGAAAACTGATTTTCTATTTAACACACCAGTTATCCAAAAGTCTGAAATAAATCACTCAAGACTCTTTACAGCATATGTTGGTTCATCATACGTTTTACTGTATAACACAGAGGAGAATAAAAGGTCAAAATATGAATGTTTGAAAACTTTGACTGTGAGAAAAATAAAAACTCCTTCTGTTTCCCCAGTATGTGACATTCTCTAGACTCCTTTTTGGGTTCATTTTCATTATCTTGGAATAACTAGTTTCTGAGAAGGATCAAAACCACAAGTAACCTCAGAAAAATATTTTGGCTTTAAAGAAAGGACTAGAAATTTAATAGGAAGAATTATTATTATATAACTTCCAGCCCAATCTAACAGATACAGGTGGCTTGGATTGTTCTCTACAAACACTAGATTAGCCTTCAATTTCAGATGCTTTATATTAAGTTACCCTTAGGATGTGAGGATACATTCTTAGGTCACTTTAAATCAGTGGGAATTTTGCCATAGACTCCAAGGGGCCCTTACTTTCTACAATTTTGCCTTAACAAGATATCAGTGTTTGCCAAAAACTGCATCTTGATTTATTTGCAAATTATTGCTAAAAATATTTGGCTTAACATGTAATGGGTTCAAATTTTCAGGTGGTATAAATCAGCGTAGCTGCAGAACTATGCCAATTTAAGCCACCTGAGGATGTACCAATGGGTTTTATCCTATTTAAGATCACTCACAGGAGTAAAGTAATTGTTTTAAAATCTTCATGGTTTTACATGGCAGGCAGTCACAGTGGTTTCACCCAGGGCTACTGCTTTTTTGTGGGTATAAGCTGCAAACCATGCAAACCCATCCTTTCGAAAATGTATTATTCCTTGAAAGTAAGTACACATATAACCTACATTTTTTATTCAGTCCTGACATGACTCAGCAATCAGATCTGTATTAAATTTAGACAGCACAAATGCAAACATACCTTTGGAACATTGCTTTACAATAGAGAAACTTTGAGCAACAGTGGTTCATTTCTACTAAAAAGTTGATTCATATTAGCCATTTGTGCAATTTTACATGTTACTTGATAACAACTAGTCACACCTGTGCAAGATCTTCTTTCAACCTCCTTTTTTCAAAAAACTACCCAAAGTAAACCCAATTAATTTTTACTTGATGTAGTATTTGTAGCATAAGAGAAATTTGCCAGCTGAGGACTTGGGCATTTAATAGACCAGCTAAAAGAGAGAAAGAGAAAGCCTTAAGAGAGAGAAGGAAAAATAAAACATCTCAACACAACTGCAACTGTGAAGTAACCTCTTCCCCCTGTTACTGCTATAAGCATGTACTTATCTATGCTGCTGCAGAATAGAAGAGGGAGGTTTTTCTAGTTAACTCATAAGTATTTATGAAACGATAGGAGATTTTGGTATTTGCCTTATTTTAAAATAACATAAAGCATTTGGAAGTCAAAGATTAACCAACATAAGATTTTCATAAATAATAATTTATGGTAATTATGAGCCCACATTGCTTTAGTGATTTTCTGGACTAAAGCTCACATAATGCAAAATACCATAAAGTAGAAAAATGAAGTCAAAAGACTATTGCCTAACTTAATGAAAATTAATTTATCAGGTAGGAGTTTACAGCACGGAAAGTTTCAGTTAACTGTTTCATTGATAAAGTGTCTTGACTTTGGATAAATCTTTATTACTGTACTGTATAAAAGCACTAGCAATTTGTATAAGAAGCAGATGTGTGAAAGCCTAAAACTCTTCACCTGCCCATCCTCCCTCCAAGATTCCAGCTAGAAAACGCTTCTTCAAAATTTTTAGCAAAAGGTAAAAGTGACCAGCAAGTGGTATCTTTTTGTGCAAAACTTGTTCTTCAGCTCTGCTATACTCTCTTCTAAGCGCAAGTATTTTTCACACCGAAAAAAATCACAAAATCAACCAATTATCCAAGTTTGTAAACATGCCAGTGCTGTTTGAAATAAACTGTTGAAGATGGCCAACTTTTGGTTTCTGTGGAGTAAGGATTGTAAAATATCATAGACTAGTTTGGATTGGAAGGGACCTTTAAAGGTCAGCTCTTCCAACTCCCCTGCAATGAGCAGGGACATCTTCAACTAGATTGGATTGATCAGAGCCCCGTCCAACCTGATCTTCAATGTTTCCAGGCATGGGGCATCTACCACCTCTCTGGGCAATCTGTTCCAGTGTTTCACCACCCTCACCATAAAAAATTTCTTCCTTATATCTACTCTGAATATACCTTCTTGCAGTTTAAAACCGTTACCCCTTGCCCTATTGCTACAGGCCCTACTAGACAGCCTGCCCCTGTCCTTCTTATAAGCAGCCTCTAAGTATTGAAAGGCCACAAGAAGGTCCAAAATATTTGCCAAATTATCCCTGAAATACATGTTAACTTCCCTGAAGTTACAACAGCAGTTACTCACTCCAGTAAGCAAGTACTGACTGACAAAGTGATGGATAAACATCAACAATCTGACTGTCAACAGAGGTGTATTTACCACTAAGTTTCACATATCTGAGGATTTATGTGACATACATGGTTCTTGCTGAACTCTGTGAGCAGCTAAACAGCAAAACTGCAAGTCACACTCGCTAAATCCTTTTTTTTTTTTTTGTGAAGGAAGAGAAATGGAGACAATATGGTAAAAGCTGTGAAATTCATACTCCAAGGTCAATTGTTAGTGTTAATCAGTTTTTCGTCTTGTAGTACATATATATATATATATATGGTCAGTGTCTTAAGTGATAAGCCATAATGTGGAGTGAGTACTTCACTCATTTGACCCTGTCTCCCACTATCTTTTTCATAAAGTAATTAAAATCTACCTAAAAAAAATAACTAGATTTTCTGCCCCACTATTAGTCCTTTAGGAGGCTGTTGCCTCACTGCTTTAATAGTTGGATATCATTTTACAGCTCCCAGATGAAATTCATTCAGGGTAGCTCATACCTATTTTCCTTGTGTCAGAATTGTCACAGAGGAAAACAGTTTCTCTTCATCATGGTCTCAGAGGAACCATATCACCTCCTGACCTTGTCTTGTTTGTCTAAATGAAGCAACTGCTAGTTTCCTTCTCTTGCAAAGTAGCTGCTTTCCCTGATCCATTAGTGATAGCTACCTTCTCCTGTGTACCCATTTTCCTGGACACAGATGACCAGAATTGAACCCATGGTTCTAGATAAAATCCAGAAAAAATAATAGCGCTATCTAAAAAGGCATGAATGTTGCCTTGTCTGCCTTATCTGTCCTGTCCCTGTTTGTCTGTCCCATCATACCTACGACGGGTCACACTTTTGGCTTTGGGTCACACTTGCCATTTTTACAGCCACAGTAATTGGACAGCTTACAATTAATCCTATGATTGACTTCTTTCTATGTAGAAGACAACATATAATTATATATGCTATAGTAGCATATCATTCATATCCTTTTTTTTTTATTACTACACCTTGTAATTCAATTTGTTTCATGACAAAAGAGTATTAATGTCCAATTCATAAGCATTTCAACACTGTTGGGCATGTTTAGCTCAGAATTATTGTCTAGATGTTTCTCTGGGTGGCTGAACTGAAGTATTTTTCATGACACAAAAAATCTGCTAACATTATTTGCTTGTTTCTGGTTTTTTACAAGAGCTCACAGAGATTCATAATTCCCTTGTAACGTGCAATATCACTCAACCTGCTACATCTCAAGTTATTCAAGCATATTGAAAGGCCATTTCAAAGATGAAGCTAGTCTTCTGACTTCTGTGTAGCTCAACTATCCAGAGGAAAGATCTCTCACACACTTTTAAAAAGTGTGAAAAAATGAAAAGTATAATAAACACCAAGGTTTTTTCCTACAACAGCGAAAAATAAAATAGTATCATTCTGAGGTTAACTGACAAGGGCATTCTTGGAAAAAAGTAAGTAGATGATACAGTTTTTAAACTGATTTGAAGACAGAGGCCAATGTCTCACGAATTTGCTAGAACAATGATTATGAAGTACAGGCCAAGTTATTATGGATATATTTGCTGACTTCTCTGTAACAACAACAGCAAGGAATAATTCCAGTAAGTGAATGTGACTGCCTTTACACTACTGAGAAAAATGAGCCTTACTTTTTCTGTCAACATCCCAAGACCTATATTTACATAAACTGTTCCAAAGTCAAAGACTTCAGTCAGTGGCAAATCAATATAGCAATACCTAAAAGATACAGTGTTTTGATATAAGGCAAGAAATTGCTTTCTAATTTATTGCAGTAAATAAACAAAACATTGGAATGCATGAAAACAAATTTATCTATTTCACTAACCTTGAAGCTGGCGTCCTTTGTACAAATCCTTTGTTTTAGTTGGGTGAGCTCTGGCACCGTTATCACACTTGGGTTGTTCATACCTAAAGAACAAACAGGGAGAGAATAAAACCAGCCAAGATTAATTTGATTTAGAACTAATTTATTTCCAATTTTGTAGTCCAAATTAAACTTGTACCTTCTTTTATTCAGGGAATAAGTTGCTTTTCATTCAGAAGGGGCAATGCAAATTCACCTGCCTATTTTCCACCTACCTCAAAGAAGCCAGCATGTCCTTATTCTCCTGGGGTTGATACCAAACTAAAAAAATTATTATCTATTCCGAAGCCCATTCTACAGGGAGGAAAACTGCAGAAGAAGAAAACTCTGGGAAGCTGCTACAACATAATGCAATATAAAAAATAATTTTGAAAAACACCAAAAAAAACCCCAGAAAACAAAACTAAAGTCAGGCTGTTCTCCCACCTACCAAATCAAAAAGCCATAAACACTATGACAAATTCTGACGTCTGACACAGTATTAATGTTGGGACACACCAGAGAAGCAATTTCAAAATCACAGCAAGGCAAGTACTGTAAATAGTTATGACTGCAGCTCTAAAGCCATGTGCTACTGTATCCTCACCAAAAAAAAATGTTCGTTTACGTAAGAAGGCCTAAGCATGAACACCTAACATTTTGAACAAGAGTGAAGAACTGATAGGGTTTCCGGAAGGAAGGGAATTGGGCTGGAACAGTTTGAAATGGGTTGTGAAAAAGACTGGATCTCCACCTGCTACTTGAATATTCTGGTTCCTCTATGCTTTCTGAGTTTACTTAAAGTCACTTTGTTAGTCCAGCTGGTAACAAGAAACTTTCTGCTATTTGTATTTCCAACAAACATTGACTTACACAACACCACTAGCAATATCTTTCATGCAAGACTGGGAGGCATGGGAACATTTGCTGCTTAATCTCTCCTTTTTTCTTATGTCCCACTACCGATGCATGGTGGTTTTTCACTCAGCTTCCCTCTCTTTCTGAGAAATTTTGTCATTCTCCTAAAGTAGCTTGAAGCTCCAGAATTTAGTGTGTAGAATTTCAGAGAAAGTTTCAGTTCTCACTTAACACACTTAGTAATATGACTCGTGTCCACATACATGTGTGTGCACATACATAGCTGTTCACTGAATCTAGGTTCTTTCATATTTTATATAACTGTTCATATTTCTTTGAAATTCTCCTATTCTAAGTTCCCAAAAATATTTACTGAGTGGCATACTAAATTGTCTAATTGAAATATACTAATCCAAATCTTTTGAACAAAATATTCTTTTTTAAAGCATTAAATGGAGACTATGTTCTGGGTCCAGGCCAGACTGCCCCTGAGAACAATACCTAAGTATTCTGATTTTAATTATCAGGCAGAATGAAAAAAAAATATTATTTTTTCTTTGAGTGCTTAATTTATTTCCAAATCATCTGATGAAACTGCCCACTGGCCCATCAGATTTTGGCTGCTGCAAGAAGGCAGTGTTGTTTCATGGACATGGGAGAGCCACAGGCACTTTTTTTCCCTAAAGAACAGCAGGAATAGAAGCTGCTTTGATAGCATGGGTTGGATTCAGATACCTGATGGATGACCACTTCAATCAGCCAAGAAAAGAGTGAAAGGGAAATCTCTGAGCAATACTCACTAATGCAGTATCTGGCAACCAGCCTGATCCCCAATTAATCTGATACCTGACTCTGCATTCCCCTCATCCTCTTCCATTATTGTTACTGCTCTGTGCCTACACCTTCTTTTTTGGCCTCTACTCTTCTACCCTTTTGGATTATATTTTTGTTAAATACACATGTAGTTCATCATATAAAAACTAAATCTATTAGAGCCCAATAGGTGTTAAAATGATGCAATGTGAAAAGTCTACATTTAACTCTTTAAGGTAACTGAAAAAAGACAAAATGAATCATTAGAAATTTACCATATAGGAACAGCCATGCTAAGAACTGATAAGAAAACCACACTTGCCTCAGTTTTCATGGGGAAAAAGGGGAAAGAGATAGCATGTCAGAATGGAGCACTGTCAGGCTAAAAATAATGTAGCCAAAAGACATCCCAAGTTACTGTTTTGAATTATAAAAGGGAAAGAATGCCTAGCAGTGAATGTATATCTAGAGTTGGCAAGGGCTTAGGAAGACTGCTTTATACGTCTGAGCAGTCTACTGGGAAGAACTGACGTTTACTGAGCTGTACAGAGCGGTAGAGGATGGAGGGTTTCACAGGGATTCTACAGTGTGGGCAGCCTCGTGAAGCAGCTGATTTACGCTCTTTTTTAAGGTTAGAGAATCTTGTGCGAGTGGATTGGTGTTTACTTTGCCCATGATCCTAGTTGCTAAAAAGTCGCACGTGAGAACACAGACTCATGGGCCCGCTGAGCAAAAAGGCTGAGGGTCACACTGTGATGTCCACGAGGCATTGGGAGCCAGCTGGTGAGGACCATACTGATAGACTTTTGGGGGAACAGTTGTTTTTACCCTTTAAATGCATTACCTCCTTTAAGTCAAATGGATGTTTCCTCTAGGCTTTCATAAAAGCCAGCTTTAGAACATGACTTCACCTATTTCTTGTAAATTTTACTGCCTTAAATGTCCTACAGTGGTTCTTCATTCATATACCTTTGTTTAAGTCTAGAATGATTTTTATTTTTTTTCTGGAATACCTTCACTGACAAATGATTTATCTGTTTTTCAGATACAGAACGTTAGAAAGTGAATGAGTATTAATAACTTCCCTTTATTTTAGGGGTCTAATTTAGTGAGACTATTATTTATTGTGGTATTCAGAGCCTGAGGATATAACAAATTTCATCCTCATGAATATATTCAAAACAAACAACATGCAAAATGCTAAGTTGTTCCAGCAAACGCTTCCCAGATCTGTCTATCCTTTCACTGTTTTCCCCTAGTGATTCAATCCAGATTTGCATAAAGAAATTCCAGGATGCAGTGCATCCATCTTGCTACGAGGACTACTAATGCAATAGGGTTTTAACAGCTACTTTTCTAATTTGTATTTTGCAGAGATCATACACCATTTTGCATGAGCCTGGGGTTCTTTAAACTAGGGAAGAGTCCCATGTTCACTGTTTCCATTCTTTAAGAATTACAAAAAAAAATCTGCATATTTTTCATCATATTCTGATCACCCTTTACTTCCCTCTACTAGAGAAAAAAATAACTTTATCAACACAGGAAAAAAATTAAAACCAAGAAATAATTCACGGGATAACCACCCACCTAAATCTTTCCCAAATGAGGTCTAGACACTCCTCTTCAGCTCCAGGCAGTAACCTCACCTGCTTGTTTACCAGGACTAAATGCACCTAAATGGACCAGTCATTCTTTATTTAGTATGAAACTCCTAAAATTGAGTGCTCTGCTTTCCCATCTGTATTCAGAAATGTCCTCTCTGGAGATATCACTAAATATTATTTCCTCAGAGCTCCATTGAGAACTGCGTGTAAGTCCAGCAAAGTTGAACAAATCAGAAATGGTCAAGACCACAACAGCTGGTCTTTTGAGTATCAGTCATCAGGCAGAGCACTCATCAAGAAAAAAGACTATTTGTGTCTAAACCATAAATATGAGATTACTGAATTCAATTTGCCAGCCTTCCAACTTCGGAGAGTGAAAGAACTCCCTGCCACCTCTTCTCCCACAATTGAGTGGCTGTGTAGCTGCCAAACACAAGAAGCCAGCAGACCAAACAGGAAAAGAAGATAAAAACTGATTCTAGATCCATAGGTGATTTATGAAGGGGTTGGGAAGATTTAGAATTCCAGTCTGTATGACAGTAGAAGCCAAAATCACATGCACTGCATGCATACTGTACATATGAACAGGAAAGTGAGCTGGTTGATTTTCAAGGATCACCACCTCCAGTTTCATGAATGGTTCATCCAGATGTGCAGGATGTGGCAGGAAACCTGCACAGATGAACAAGGAGCACCAAACAAAATTCAGACTTAAAAAGAAAGCATACAAAGGGTCAGATGATACAGTAGGAATACACAGGCACTCTCCAAGTGTGCAGGGATGGGAATAGGAAAGCCAAAGGCCCCTGGAGCTAAATCTGGTAAGGGGCATAAAGGGCAACAAGAAGGACTTCTTAAACGCCTATGAGCAGCAAAAAGAAGACCAGGGAAAATGTAAGCCTGCTGCTGGGTGGGCAAGAGACCTTGTCACAAAGAAAGCAGAGAAGGCAGAAGTACTCAATGCCTTCTTCTCCTTGGACTTTGCCTGAATATGATTAAGTGACTGGAACAATTGACATAATAAGGAAAGAATGAGAGAACTGTGACTGTTTAGCCTGGGGAAGAGAATACTCGGGGAGGATCTTACTGCTGTCTATAATATCCAAAAGTGTGAAAATAAAGCAAATGGAGTCAGACTCTTCTCAGTGATACCCAGTGACAGGAATAGGGGCAATGGGCACTAAATAATATACAAGAAATTTAATTTAAATGTAAGGAAAAATACTTTTCAAACTGTGATGGTGATCAAACGCTAGAACACGCTGCCCAGAGAGGCTGTGGACTTTCCATCCTTGGAAATATGCAAAGCCCAACTGGACAAAGCCCATCCTGAGCAATCTACCTTGCTACTTAAAGCTGACCTTGTTTTGAGAAGAGGGATTGGACTAGAGAATCTCCAGAGGTCCATGGAGATCACTATTCTGTGATTCTATAATAAAATGATACTCATTAAGAACTACAAGAAAATCAGCAGAAGCCCTATTGCTTGTCAAGCACAAGAAGAGGATTTGGAGTCAAATTAGAGAATAGGAACTAAGGCTCCATAAAATGACTTAAACTATAATTCAAAGAAGTATTAGCATTAAAACCAAGAAACAGTGAACACAGGGGAGGAGACACAATATGTGTACTAGGTCCTCACACAACATGTGTACTGATCCTCCAGTTTCAGGACTAAATTTAGACTATTTTATTTTGGGAGTTTATGGATCCCAACTTGCCAGAATCAGCAGATCAACAGTAACTTTAAGTCATTCTCACTTCAGCTAGCACTGTAATTGGCACAGTCTAGACTATCACATGAGTAAATCAGCACTTGAAGAATATGTGAACACCACTCCCTAAGAATATAATACTTTACAGCAAGTGGCTTATAATGTTTTTTCACAAACGTTATGCGAATGATAGAAAATGATTTTTGCTTGAGCTTGAAACAATTTATGATCGCATCAAGATATTCATATTGCCCATCAGCTTTATATGAGCTTCTATAGCATTCCTACAAGGGCCAAACCTCAATAACCAGCCTAAATAACATCCTTTAGAACCTGATACTTGCCTTGCTTACATCTGCTCTATGTGGCTCACAACACTTTACCATTTATCCGGCTCAGCTGAGATGACTGAACTCCAAGCTTCTATTAATAACACACTAAAATGATATTTCCTCTCTATGGGTTCCCAAGCAGTTGTTCCGTCAAAGCCAGTCATATGAGATAGTTGAGAAGGTTGCTGGAAATATAACTGAATATTTCTGAGGTTGGACGTGGTTTCTGTCACAGACCATCTTATTTGGTTCTTCTATAATCAGGCTAAGCAGCGTGAGGTTTCCTCTGGGCTTATTCATTATCTGCTCCAAGCCTTGGCTTCCCAGCACAAAACAGAAGTAAAATCGAGGACTAGGGGAGAAAACTGCCTGTGACACTGCAGTGAAAGAGTCTGTGGCCATCTGGCCTTAACTTTTGATGGCTTTTTAGAAATATTACACTTCATAGTGGAAGAAACCTATATGGCATAATTCCACCAGCAATAGAAATCTACATGCTAGTACATGCACACCAAGGCATCTTCTTGCTGCAGCTTTTGAGCACTGAATGTGTATTCCCTTACCTGGTTGATGTTCCAGGGATGGGACGTCCCGTATCCACCAGAACACACCAGCAGTAGCCCGTGGAAGGATGGCATTGCACTGGTTTGTAGAGGCCACCCTGAGCACACTCTGGAATGAACACATTGTCTTTCTGGGGCTGTTTAGCTTCCTCCAGGGCTGACTGAAGCTCTTGATCACATGATGATGCTTTTGGAAGGAAAAGAAAAACTACTGACGAAGCTATAATGAAAGGGCCTACTAGTTTTATCAAACAGTTTTTATATCTTTCTTTGATTGCATAGACAGATTTTATTTGAAGAGGCTTGCTACAGCTCAAATACCAGCTACATTGGTTTATGCTGTATACTGTTAAGGACCTTCCATTCCCTTGTCATGCAGTTGCTTCATAATACAGTCCTAATAATATCTTCACATCTCCTTGCCTCTCTCTACTAGATATAATCTATGGATAACCAAATACTTTCTCTGCCATCTTAAAAAAATCCCTGCCCACTCCACAGTCCCTAAACTACTGATTCTTTTCAGAGGGAACAGTAAAAATCCAACTTCTTAGGATTCCTCGTATGAATTATTCATCTAGATATTCATTTAGGTGTTTCTATTATGGTCTTTCGTTCCAGTTTTGGAACAACTTCTTAATACTGTGAAAATTCTTCCACCATATTTTCTGGTGATTCTGGTATTGGCAATGTATCATTTGCTCTGGAGACCAAAGACCCACAAGGAAAAGTAATACATTTTTATTTCTGCATTAACAGTATGTCCCAGACCTCTTCTGGATGTGAGAAAAGCTTACTTGTCTACACATTCCTAGCATTTACATGAAACTATGAACGGGGGGGCAAATAGCAGAAACCCCAGGGCCTGAGAATTCCAGTCAGTTCACACCAATATAGAAAAAAACACACCTGCTGAGGATTTTTGATCACTACTAAGCTGGTATATGTGGCACTGTAGAGATAATAAATGAGACAGACTATTTACTCAAACCATTATTTCTCAGTCTCCTATCGTGTGACATTTAGATGGCTAATAAAACAGCTTCTGTATAATTCCCAAACTAATCCAGTGAACGAAAATTAAATACTTGAAAAACAAGAATGTTGATAACAATAAGCACTCTATAAACATACGAATTACTGACAGAAAATTTCAAATTACCAGAATTTCAATCAATAAAAGATTCTCTTCAGTGAAAAAAAAGTAGTTTCAATGTTAACAAAATACGTGTGTAATATTTGCTCATCTTTCAAGTCAGTTAAAGACTAGTGAAACACTTATTCTTTGAATCTCTAGCAGAATTTACTTGATTTTTCACTGCTCAACCCACAAAAGAAGAAGTTGAATCCTGACTGGATTTTCTAGTGCATTTGTAACAAGTTACAGCTTCAGACTAATCTCATTTAGTCATATCCACAGGGTTCAGAAAATGCTTTGCAAATTGCAGGCAAAAACTGACAGAATGTCACTACTTATGTGCAGAAAGCTACTGCTCCTTTCCAGCTTATTGCAATGCAGATGACCAAAATCAGTAAGACTTCTGCTGTGGGGGAAAAGGTGGCAGGAATTTAAGCACCTTCATACTTTAAACAGCACAAAATTCCATCTATACAATGGCCTGGTTTCCAAAACAGTATATTTTGTTTCAATCCATTTAAAAGGTTTAAAAAACAAGCATATCACGTGTTAACTTGATTACAAGGCACAGATGGAGTGTTTTTTCAGTTCTTTGTTTGATTTTTTTTTTTGCCACTTTTGTTTCATGTGGTAGTTAAGCAGGACAGCTAGATAAATTTATTTATTTTGCATGGTTTTGTCTTTGTCTACCCACTAACATAATCAGAGATTGAATAACTCTCAAAGCACCAGTGTTTAGATAATAAACTGTACTTAGAAAGTCAATGTAGTGAGGACAGAAAGGCTCCTTTAAAAAACGGAAATAGCTAACTCTTTGCATGTTAAAACCTTCACAGAAATAGCTATGGTTTCACAAATTAGAAATCCATCACCAACATCCTCTTAGAGTAGCCAAAATAAATCTTTCCCTCAGTGAATCTGGATTATGATGATTATCAAGTTACAAGGTACAAAAAACCTGGAAAATACATCACTTAGCTGAGTTGTTCACTTTTTATGTTTTGTATATAATCAAGCAAAAAGGAGCAAATGGGGTGAAGCAGCTGCAGTGAGAGGGAGGAAATCATTACTTGTCTTTAAACTCCACTAAATTCTTTTCTCATTCATACTGATAAACCTTGGGGCCATTCCACTAGCTACTGTGACCTTCTCTCATTTTACATCCTTGTAACTAGCAACATAATCTGGCAGATGTGCAGGTATTATTATCTCTCACACACCCAGAGGAGAGATATGTTTTCATGCTCTCAGCTTTGTTTAGAAAATACATTGGCGAACAGAGAGTACATGGTCAGGTCATCCAGACAGACAAAATGCAACAGCGCAGAGAGGGTGTGACGGAGAATTCCCAGTGCAGAAGCAGATACGGACTGTTTCAGCTGTGAGCACAAGCCACACCACCTAACTTCTAGGCACTCTAGTTTCCACTGACTGAAACAACCAGCAAAGGACAGCACTGATGGCTCAAAAACACTGGAGTCATGGGCCAGTGCAGTCACCTGCGTCATGGTGATTTAGGAGCAGGTGTTACGGACCTAGAAAAATGGTCTTTACTCACCTGAGTGACTTGCCAAGGCAAGGATTTCTACAAGCTGCTGCTCAAGCTAGAAATTTGTTTCTTGTGCACTGGGTCAGGTTTGCTCTCGTCCTTTTTCTCCCTTATGTCTGGTTTTAAGTCTCAGAGATACAGAGAAGCAGTATTATGGGAGACATGTCAAAGGAAGAGTACAAATGTGGCTTATGGCTTTAGGAGGGACAGTCAGAAGGCTGGTGGAAACTAACATTGCAAGTGAGAAAGGAAACAGAACAGCCAGTGAAAGTAATCAGAGGAAGGTTTAAAAATAAATAGAAAAAAAAAGATAAAAAGAAAAAGTGGGTAATGGCAAAAGTATGAAAAATAGACAAGGTAACAGGATTCATACTAAATGCTAAGGTGAAAGTCCTGTAACTGAGAGGACTTTAGTGATGAAAAAATCTGCCTTTGAAGAGCAAGCATCAGCACAGGCATTCAAGACCAAAAAAAAAGCATATATAAAAGAAACTATGGTATTTTCATGAAGGACTTTTCCCTTCTTGGAACCTTTAATTTCTTACTCTTCCCCTACTGAAGGGAAATTGTAACAAGAAGAGTTTATTATTAGTTTTAAATTTTTTGTCAGATATAATGTAGATTATTTTTGTGAAATTGGAAAAAATATAAATCAATGTGATGGACTGTCTGTCTGGATTATGTCTTTCAGCTGTCTATGTCAGTTAGTTACCAAATGACTGAGCCTTATATCATATTTTCTGAACCCAGTTCATTCCTTTTATTCACCAAAAGTGCAGAACTGTTTATTATTTCCCTTCCTTACACAAAGGCTAATGAGCTATCAGGCAATATGTTTACTGCTTCATTTCTGTAGAGTCCAATGCTTTTGTACACTTTTGATATGACCGTTTGTGCCACCATTACTACTTCCCTGTTTGCTTTCCCCACTAGAACACTGTTCCTACATAAAGGAAAACTGCTCTAAAGGGCTTACCTGTGATCCTGCCTGCTTTTCCCAGAACCAGAATATTAGTCCTCTGTGTAATTTCCTCTCTGAGGGAATCATTCATTCCCTTTCAAACTTTTCTTTCAATTATTTACAACAGGCGTACTGGAAAGATGTAATTGTAGCCTGTGATGACTATGAGCTCTTATCACAGAGGTAGCATACTGCTGCAAATAATTGCCTTTGTAATGTCAGAAGAGTCATGGTCAACCAACGTTCATTTGCCAGGAGAACCAGTGATAAATGTCATTAGCTTCAAAAATGCCTGACAGCTTGTCCAAACAATCTGACAACAACTGTGATCCGGAACCATAACAGACGGATGCCAGAAGTTCATAAAGCGAAGAGTATGGAAAAATATCTATGCCACAATAAAAGTATGGTAAATACCTTAAGCATTAAAATACATCAAACTTTCTGTGGAATGTGTTACTACAATAACATTCCTTCTGGGAAAAGTACTGAAGCTCTGACTTCATCTTTTCAGGGAATATGCTTACCCTATCGTTCTTTTACTTAGTTCCTTCAGTTTCATCTCACAGGAAAACACAGACGCTTTACCAAGCATCTTAGTTCAATAAAGTAGTTAGACTTTGCTGAAAAATCTTTTTCACGTAGTCCACCATGTTAGCCAGCCACACTCTAGCGCAGTTGGGATCCTTCATCTCTGGCTGAAAAAGATTCCTGCAGTTTCTATCCAAAGCTATATTTTATTCCAGGTTCATAACCATTTGGGATTTAATACACAAATTTCAATTATATAAGGAAGTAGGTATATTTTGCCGAGTTTTACAACAAGAGCCTTGTACCACCCAATGACCATCTACTTACTCTGAAAAAGGAATTTTTGAATGAGAATGAATTTAAAAACCTGCTTTAAATGTAAGGTATGTTGTTCTGTCTTTGTCATATTGCTATTCCATTTCTTCACTTTTAAGTTAAAATGTTAGTTCCTAAATATACCTTTCCTGTTCTTGTTCAAAATGCTTTCATAGTCCATTACAAACAACCAGCTGAAATGTTGCATCTTCTCTTAATGCAAAACATACCCCAGAATAACTTTTTGGATAAGTTTCATGTTTTGTATAAAATCTTGAGTCAGTTCTTGTTGCTAGTGATGAATTCTCCCTAAAAAAACAGCCTGCATTTCAACAAATCAAGTTAATTTACATGACCAGAAAAATACCTCAATAGTAGTAGGGTATAACACATAATTTATAATTTATTTATTACAAATAGATCCTTATTTATGAAAGACTCCATTTATTCTTCTCTGATGGGTTACTTAAACTGTCAATTAATTTTTACTAGGAGATGTTCTGGAGGAGAAAAGACATGGCTTTTCTGTAAAAGTCATCCGGAACAAACCATGTAACTGTGCATATCTAAAACACCAAGCACCATACTATGTAAGTTAGGATAATCATCTTGTTAGTCTTGTAACAGGAGATGTTTTAGCCCCTTGTTTCAGAAATTCTGGCAGTTGTTATCCTGTGTCTTATCACAGTTTCTCCTAACGTGGAATTTTCATGACTACAAATAATTTATTTTTTTTTGCTTAAATATGAATTGCTGCATTTATGTCTAAATTTCAGTGTGTTTTGCAGAAACATGTTGCCAAATCTGCAGAAAATTACAAAGGTGTCTGTATACTACTTTAACATTTCCTGCCACTATACAAACATTTCCTTTCAATTTCCTCCACCACACAATGTGTATATGACAACAGAAGCCATTCCAAGAAGTTCTGTTTTCAGTTGGTTCCTTCTCCCTCCTTTTCTCATTACCGTAATGGGCCATGAAAGGACAATTTAGACAGCCTGGTTTCCACAGTAAAGGGATCTTTTATTAGGGTTTTAAGCTCAATGTCCTCTATAGAAAGCAGGTAACAAGAAACCTGTGAACAAAAACACTCCGCAAAGTGATACGCATGCTCCGGAGGAGTGCAGTGTAACATTAGAGACAGTTAATATTGCAGTTCTCCCACGTTTCTGAGAGGATATACAGACAGAATACATTCATTTCCAAATTTCAGTATAGAGAGACTTAAATTGTGCGACAATTTCTCCTCATTAAAACGTTGTGCAAATCATCTGTCTGTCCTAGTTAATTAAGCCTAATTTAGGCACCCCTTCAGAACACTTCAAATAATGATTTACACAAATTCTGTGCTAGTTTATTTCAAAATCGTAATAATAAGGATGGGTAAATAGTCATCCTATTCACACCTATGCAACAAATTCACATCTCATGGGGATAAGAATTTGATCCATTTGCTTAGGATGAACCCTCCTTGAACCAGTGAAGTTAATAGGCCCCAAGGAAAATGGTTACAATGTGTTTTTATATTTTCAACTAGTTTTCATAGTCTTTAAATTTCATTGAATGGATTTCCACTTACACTACACCAAATTGTAATTCCACATACAACCGAAACATTCATTTTAGAAAGGTGGTGGGAAGTGGGATAATTTCTATTCAAGCTATGCTCTCCTTGGGGAAGGATTTACATTGACTGGATGACAAAATGATATATTACAGCAGTGGCCCTGTTATTCCTAACTCCAGCAAACATGCACCTTCCAAGTAAACCAGCAGGTTCTTTATCTATCACTGACCAATTTCATCACCCAGAATCCATCAGGTCTGTTCCTGCTATAAACGCATCATCCAAAGAAGCATTTTAGCTAGGTATAAATGAAAAAGAATCCTTAAATTATTTCATTCTAGTGAAGGAGAGGTGTAGCACCACAGCTTCATATTCTTTCAGGGTTTCCAGCTTGCATTTACACCCTCTCTGGCATGACAGATTCCTTCTCTGAAGAGGTAGATGAGATGGTATAATGCAGTTTAAGATGCCAAAATCACAATCTTTATGTACACAATGTTATTTTCTTATCCCTTATGGCCAGAGTATGAGCATCTCACACTAATCTTTCTTAAGAAGCCCTGTTCTTACAAGAATTTGCCTGCCCTCTCTTGACAGTTTCAAATAATCTCTAACAGAAATCAAGTGCAGCTCAATGCTACAAACAAATGCAGGAACAATTTTGCTCCTGCTACGTGATTCTTATAATAACCATTCATTAACCTAAATCAAACAAAAAGTATTTCTGTGGCCCAGTTTTCCCCCAGTAGAAACCCATGGGAAAATACCTACTAAATTCAATGGACAATACATCAGTCCTCAGCTGAATATATTCACATGCAAGTATGTTTCCAATTAAGCCTAGTATTTGCTCATGGACCAAGTACTGATTGTAAGGAACAGGTAACATTAATAAACACTCAACCTTAGTCCCAACATCTAGATGGCAAGCAAAACCTAAGACTAAATTACAGTATTAATATTCATCTGGCGCCACATGTTTTGGTTTACATTAGGTTCAGATACATATCAGGGAGGGTTCTCAAGGCCTGGAGAAAGCTGGCAACATTCCTACCCATACTTATTCTTGTTTGTGAAAACTTGTGGGAACCAAATATTTTAGGCCCCTTGTGTGCATTTGCAGAGTACTCTCACTGTAGAGCTCATCACTACTTTGCACTTTTGGAGCTTGGGTAGATAATTGTGGCTAAACACGAAGCTCATGGCTTCAACACAGCCCTAAAGATTAATTTATGTACTTTATTCTGCTGAACAAAGCAGGAGAAATCACAGACAGATGCTCTCATTTATCTATGTGGTTTCATATGCAAAGACAGTGCAAAACACAAGGAGGATCATCTGGAAATGCACTGAGCCCATCAAAACAAAGATTCAGAACACAAAGACCACCAGCTCCCATTTAGCTTTACCTGAAAAAATATGGCCGGAGTCAACCCAATCTACCTAGGATTCTATCATCTTTTACCCTGGGTTTGAGTAGCCAAGTGGCACTAGGTCAAATCAATATTTCTGCAATACACAAACTCTGGTTCTACCAATATGCAAAAGTTTGGGGACCCATAACACAAAGATATCAGATGAAAATATGATGACTTGCTCTTTAACCAAAATCCAAACCAACTTGTCTACTGGATTTTTGAAAAGAGTTTCTGTTTTTTGTCACAAAAGCCTGCTATTTTAGCAGTTTGTTTGTTTGTTTGTTTGTTTCCTTGTTTGTTTAATTCTTAGCCCAGATTCTTGGTTAAAGAGCTGACAAATGTTATGTAAGGATTCAAATTACTCTTCTCAGAATTATAACTAATTTAAAACGCTCAATGATTCATTTATAATCCCTTTTCTCCTTCACTGAGTTCTCACACTTATTATAAGGCATCAAACAAGATACCTGGTTTTAAACAAAATGTAATTCTAAATTTTGTCATTCTTATTTATATTGAATGAAACAGTAGCATGAGATCTGTCCGCTGACTTGAAAATTCAGAGAAGGTAAGTCTTCACTTATAAGTGTGACAGAATCTGGTTCTAAATATTTAAGTATTAGCGTTTACTCCTCCTGTAGACAACATGAAATTCGTATAAATTAGACTATAAATCTGAGTTATTTCAAAAATGCATCTTGCATTAGAGCCAAAATGTGCATCCTGAACATCCTGAGTCAAACATTTATTATACCATCAATGAAATGTGAGAAAGCAGTGAAGTAGCACATTTTTGCTAAATCTCTAACAGCAGTGTGTGAAAATGATAGCAAACCTTTGCAAAGTGGATTGCATTAGCCAGACTTGATCCAAGGACTGCTTGCACCCTACCCGCTACACTGGATCTTTGAATGCAACCTTAACACAAATTAAAAATCCTTTTAAGCCAGCTGATCAATCACACGGTGGCAGGCTTCACAAGGAGAGTGAAAAATCTTCCGGTCTTCTCAGAAGAGGTCCCTTATCCCCTTTTGCTCATAGAATCATAGAATGGTTAGAGTTGGAAGGGACCTTGAAGACCATCTAGTTCCAACCCCCCTGCCATGGGCAGGGACACCTTCCACTAGACCAGGTTGCTCAATGAGTTGAGAGCATTCACTCAATTACAAGGCTGAACAAGGATGTATCATCATCTCAAGGTGCTCTTGCTTGAATTTGTTAACTTGGCTCCCCTAAAATAAGAGAGGATGCTGCACAAAAGACTGTCCTATCCTGCAAGGATACAACTGAAAGCAGTTACTTGCCAAATGGGATGAAAACTGTTTTTTCCTACATAAGAGAGAATGTCGGTTCCTATTATTGCTAGGTATGGCTGCTTCACCCTGTCAGAGCAGAGCAGCACGATAGGGTTCAAACTGCAAAACCAACCAAACAAAAAAGCCACCACCCAAAGATACAGCAAATAAAAATCACTGACTTTTCCCAAACACATTGGCTAGCTGGCCAGTTTGCTATAGCAATCTAAAGGCTCATTCATTAAACAAATTGCGCAAAGCTACCATTCTTGCTTTATGAGTATAATGACCAGTAAATGTTAGTCTTCTGCCAGTGGAAAAATCTCTCATTTTTAAGGAAATATTTGAAGTGAAAATAAAGCTGGTTCACTTTTTCCACAGAGCTGTGAAAATGAAAGCCTTTGCCAGGTGAGCTGAGGGTATTTGATTTAATAGCTCTACTAAAAATTACAAAACAAAATGTGCAAACTGGGGTGCCTAAATTCATACTTTGGCACTTAAATAAGCCAGCCAGCTTACAGGAATGTTTATCAACCAAGTGATTCCCTCAGTAAAACAGGAGTTGTTTCTGATCACCATTTGGGAAATTGAGGTACTTACATCAGTGCTTGGATATGACTTTGGATCCCTGACCTTAGGAACCCAAGCAATTTTAATTTCAGGGGTGTACAGTGGCATCACTGGCTGCAGTTTGTGCCATGTTCCTGCCATTGGTCCACACTGCTAATGCTGTTGGCACAGTGCAATGTTTTCCAGCCTTATTGCTTAATTACTGACTGAGGTGGCTGCTGTCTGTCTACACCTTTTTTTTCTAAGTATCGGCTCATTTTCAACCACCTTACAGACAGCTCCGCTGGATATATACTTACTCAAGACGTAAACAAGATTAACATAAGAATCAACCAATCTTTTTAATTCACATTTTTGTTCCATTTTTTTCATAATTCATGTAATTGTTGCATAATTCATGCATTTGTTTCATTACGTCATCTACTGTGGCTGTGGTGCTTCTGATGTGGGCTGCACAGTCAGTCCACAAAACAGCAATCTCAGTTCCCTGCACTGGCACATGAGACAGGAATTGTCTCCCCAAGCGCTGCCAGGGCACCTGATTGCTCAGGAGAGTCCTGGAAAAGCACAAGCAAAGTAGGTTTCACCATGGTCTCCACGTTTTTTCCACAGAAGGAGGAACATAATTCCTAACATAGTCTGAGCTAGGCTTCCCTAGGTTCCCCACTTACATGTACAGACACCTTCTGCAACCTGCTCATATACTCTGCAGCCTGTCCATGCATGTCCCACAGAGTGTCTCATTTCAGCGGTGCTGGTGCAAGGCTCAGTAATACAGTGTAGTGATCATTATATCCTCTCAGATTTCACTGTAATAATCTCAGACCACAGTGAAATGAACTCTGGCTACTGCTGCAGAAGCCACCAGGAGCCAGGAGGACTTCTGACTGGATTACAGGAACGTGATCCAAGATGCACAGATAAAAAATATGCAGAAACATTAATTAAAAAAAAAATAGAATGTTATTTTGCATTTAGGTAGTTCTCTTTTACATGTCTCAGAGTATCTTACAAAATTATCAATATAATATGCACCTCTGTCTAGTTCATAGGAGACTGGATGGGCATTACAGGTTGGTAAGGATTTGGGCCTCGACACCGAGCAGGAATAGAGGCTGTTGAAACAGAAATTCTCCTTTCTTCCTCAGTGTTTCAGGGACCGCTTCTCTGACAGCCATAATGCAAAAGTTTATGCTACCATCATTCCCACAGCCTCTTCTGTGGCTAAACAGGACAATTCCATCTCCAGGCCTCTCATACATGTACCCTCCAAACCTACGTGATTCAAAAAATCTCAACATTTAAAATTGTAGTAATGCTGAGAATACAATTGCACCCTTAAAAGTTAATTAATGACAGATAAATAAAAAAAACCCTGGGTACTTCTATACTGACTTGCTCTTCTTCATCTTGCCAAAGAGAAGCCAAGAAGCAGGTGGAAAATGAGCATGCATATTATTGCTCATGTCTCTAATTACAGGAACTATGCTGTGCAATGAAAACTCTTTTAACAGAGCAAGAAGCAAATTCTGGAAAGTGCTATCGCCTGTTGAGTCACACTGCTCCCAGAATGCATTAACTCTTGTCCTCAGTATTCGGCAGGCAGAGATTTGGCAAACAACGTGAACATGAAGCCTGGTCAAAAGATAACTGCACTGTTTTAACCCTGCACAAATCTGAAGGCTTGTCTTACATTAAATGCTGCACATATCTTTCCCCCCTGGCACTTTATATCCAAAACACGCTATTTATATAGGATGTAGGAAGTCAGTATTCATAACAGGAGAGGTACAGGATTCCGATAGAAGACTGTTTACTGATTTTGACCAAGTTTTGTGTGCTATAAAGAGGATGAGCCAAAGAAGAGGAAAAGCCAACAAGAATATTCTAATACTATTTATTTCAGGTCCAACAACTTTTTAATATAGTTTTATGTAGCTCCTTTCTTTTTTTTTTTTTTCTTTTCTCATTTGGCCTTGGTTAAACAGCTCAGCTTGTGCTTTGGTTTAAAGAGCAAAGCCAAATTTTTGGCTTGGCTTTACCTTCTAAATTTGGAGAAAAACAAGGGCAATCTGAATTAAAAATAAAAATGCTAATTCCACCCCACTTTCATCTCTGTTTTCAAAAAGAAATAGTTCTCTGAAGGGTAGATAATGCTAAATATGGTGTGATAGTGAAACATTCCTATGCTTTTGAAGGACAGAAGATCGCCTATCACATTGAAAATCCAAGGCCACAATTTCTGCTCCTGTAAACTGGAACAATTCCACTGTACACAGTAGGGACCAGCAACAGAAGAGTCGGTCCCTAGCCTATCCAGAACAATTTTAAAAGCTTCTCTGATGATGCATAGTAGCAAAGTCAAGGACTTTTTGAACCAGTAAAATCAGAATTTTAAAGTGTGACTAATTATCTTTAATCCTTCACAACCCACGGTTACTTTAAGTGTTCAGAAGACTACTAGTTTTAAGTGCTTAACGTACCACACAAATTACCTGTATCAATGGAATAAACCTTGCATAAATACAACAATCCATTGTGCGTGAGAGTAAAGCACAGGTTTCAGAAAGTGTTATTTTTCAAAGTGTTTGCTTAGCTTGTTTCCCACAAATATTTTCAGCCCTTTCAGACCTGCTCCTATCCTGTCTCCCCCCACACACATGCATGCACATCTACCTCAAGTCTCATTTATTTTGAAGCTCTCTACAACAAACAGAGAAAATCCAAAGGACTGTTTCTGGCAGGACTTTTCAAATAAAACATATTCTAAATATTTAACTTTTCCAGATAACCAGCATCACGGGAAACAGCAATGTTGGCATTCAGTCACCTAATAAGGAAACGTTTTTATTATTGCTTACGTGAAGACAGTTCTGTTATTCTTTCTACATATGATACATTGTATGCTTGTTTTCTTTTTAATTTGCAAAGATTAAGGGTTGTTTGATGGCTTAAAAATAATGCAGAAGGAAGCTCAGTGCATGATGCTCCCAGGAGGTTGTGAAGCTGTTGCAAACAGAGCTGCTGCTGATTAAATCTGCCTATTGTTATACAGCATTTTGGGCCAAAACAATCAGCCACTGGCATAATTAATGAAGTCCACAAGTGCCTTTAGCGGGACTTGTTTTCATCAATCAGGAGGAACAGACACAGGCTAAAGACGAGTGCAAAAGCCTGTGTATTTACAAACCTCCTTTGCTTAGGTCATGCTTGTGAATAACTACAGTACAGTCCCATAGCAAGTACCATTGAATACTAGAAATTTTGTCTCACACATGTAGGTTCATTTAAATAAAGATAACATGGAGGTGAAGACAGGCTCTCCCTTGCACCGGTCATGGGCATTCTCTTTTTGCTTGTGTTCTACATATATATTTATTGCAATCATGCAATGGCAGGTACAGTTTGCAGAAAGAAGAGGAGGAATCTTTGAAGTTGTCAATCAGTTGCAAGGAAAAAGGGTGAAAATACAAAGTCATGATTTACATGACTGAAACAAAGAAATCAACAAACAAAACAAAAGGCAGGAAGTCTAGATGCAAAATCGAAACTCAGAGAAAGGGTTTCAGTTGTGCCTTTTCATTTTGAGAAATGCAACTATTTCGACTGGTCAGTACAACATATTTTAATTCACTTCTACCTCCTATACTATATAAGTCGGTAAAGCTCCTTAAGGTACTTAATAGTCCTGTGCTAGACACTATCTCAGCCATCTCTCTGCTGAATCTTTTGCTTCTGCTTGCATTGATCTGTCCAGACTGCAGCAGCCCTCCCAGAAGCAGAGCCAGGTCTAGAGCCCTGGAGTTCCTGGCCAGCTGCCACCAATGTAAGCAATGAAACCACGCTGTCTCTCTGCACTGGCTGACGTCAGATGCTGTCGCATACAATGCTTTGTAGGCTGCTTAAGTCTCCCCAGTGACATCCTGAGGAAGTAAAATTGGCATAGAATATAGGACAAGAATCTGAGAGCACTGGTCATTCAGACTAACAGTGTTGATGTTACAACACTTGCATTGAGTTTTATTTGAAAAATACAAATGAACTTCCACAAAAAACTCACAGCCTTGACTACGGAAACATTCTTACTTACAAAAGCACTGGATTAATGCTGAGCTTATAGTCCACTGACTTTAGGATCAAACACCTAGTTGCTCTGCAAGTTTGGTATCCTTCAGGATTCTGCAGTATGCAAACCACAACTGGATAAGGTATCCCTGAAATGGTCTCTGAAATCCTACATAGATAGGTAAAGACATCTTTCCATGCTTACTCAATGTAGAAATCAAACTATGTGTCCTTCAACTGGTTGCTCCTAAGAACTCTCAGCTTGGTTTTGGAATCTCTGCATTTTCAGAATACAGCCTGCAAATTCATAGCATGATCTACAGCCTTTATTCCATGGTGTCCAATCTGGCCTTAGGCTGCAATAGTCAAAAAGAGAATGTGGAAGAATAGAGAGATGAGAAATCAGTGTTGCAAGGAAAGCCTAAACCAGCAGCATTTGAAATTGCAGAATGATACCTAGGCAAAAATGGAGAAATATGCAGTGAAGATCAGCTATTGACAGAAGAGAAAGCAGACTGCAAAGAAAGGACTGGAAATAAAACAGGAAATTGTGTGTGCAACAGTGAGGATGATTCTTTATACTAGAAATAACAGAGACTATGATAAAATTGCATACAGCTCCAATAAAAGCAGGTATGAGAAAAAGTGAATTAAGCTTAAAGATAGTATTCTGACCCACAAACTTTCTTATTCAATTGTACAGGGGAAAAAAAAATCCAAAGTAAGGATTTTTTCCTCTAGCCTTGCTGTAGACAGGAGATGCTCCATATAAAACTCACACAGGCTCATTTTGACAAGTGCATTGAAAAGGTAACTGCATCGTGACATCCTTGAGGCTAGCACCAGGGTTAGTTATATTATATTCTCAAACATGCATGAAGGTATTCATGAATATTCAGTGGTTCTGAATAAGACTTCAATGTGCAAAACATCACCTCCACTGGAGACAATGAACTTGTACAGAAAGGTAATAAAGAAAAAATACTTTGCTCACTTTCAGCTGGCAAAACAAGTGGAGTAGCTAAGCCCTTGTGCCGACAGCACATCCATTAAAGTCGAGAGGAATTCCAGCTATGCAATAGCAGCAGCATTGGGGTGGGCTGTCCTATTATCACTGATCCAGCAGACTGATTTACTACATACTAGCTACTTAAAGAAATGAAAAAAACCCTCCAGGCCTGATTCTCTACTCTCCTCATAAGGCTCCCAGTAATGTTTCCCTTCTGACTGCAGTGGAGTCACTCCTGTTTACACTGCTCTGAGTGAAATGAGGCTTCATGCCTGCTGAAACTGAACCATCTCCTCCTGCAATCATTTGCTATTATTATATTGAACTGTTTAGTTTAAAGGATGAACTATAGGATGTGTGGCTACATTAGAAGTCACTGTGTCATTTTTGGGATGCTGGTAAGGAAAGAGAAAGAAGTGACCTTTCAAATCAGACATTTATACTGGAATTTTTGGTTTTGCTGTTTCTCTGTTGTATCAACACAAAGGAACTAAAAATCATGTCATAAAAATGATCTTAAATTGCCTTTTAAATCTGATTAGAAACTCCAAGAACACTAAAATTATAATTCCCTTAAACTAGGTAGGATGTAGCATTTATTCAGCCAAACATGAGAGCAATGAGAATAGTGATTCTCTCATTACTTTCAGGCAGTAAGGTCTATTGAGATTACAGCTTTAGCTACATGATGGTAGTTTGGGGAAAGTCAGAGAGGAAACATCCAAAATCAGAATTTACTTATACTTATGCTCCGCAAACCAACTAGGTATGTAAACCAATAGAAAGGGTCCCTGCCTCCTTGCCAGACAGAATAACTGGGCAAAGTGCTGTTCTGAAAGAAGGGTGAGCTGCACCATGGCAGCATGTGATGGTCATGAACCTCTGAAACTAATCACATGCCTGCCTCTGATAAGAGTCTCCTTTGTAATGAAGTCTGTGGGTGAAATCACTAAATGACAAGTAAGTGTGATCAGACAGTATCATTCCTTGTCAGACCTTACATTGCTCGGAGTTTGCCTCAATACAGACCTGAAGACTTGGCCTAATGACTGAGAGGGAGCACTGCAGACACTAAACCCTTCCTACAATTTGAACCTGAATAGATCTTGCAATCCTCAACTATTTTCTACTTCCTTGCCAAAACTCTATCTCAGCTTCTGGGGGCACAAGAGGAGTTCATTTGACTTTATACTCTCCTGCTCCCAGACCAAACACCAGCCAGTCTGTTGCTCTGATATAACTGGGTGCACTGCAAAACAATTCAAGGGCATTACAGGTCACCCACATTTGAGCAATTTATATTTTTATAATGCATTCTCATCCAACAAAACCAGCATCTAAGTAGTCATCCAAATAGAGGACAATAAAAGCCCTTTCATTTTGATAAGTTGTCTTTAGTCACTGAAGGACAATAAAAGTAGTAAGTTTAGAGACCATCAAGATCTCACTGAAAAACAATAGAGCAAAGTAACTCACTGTTTAAGTTGTGATAATATAAGTTTTTTCATAGCTTGTTATGACTGTAATAGGTTTCGTTGAACAATTTCATTGTAACGGTCTTTGGTGGAAAACCAGGTCTTTAAATGAAAAGATGTTTTTCATTCAAAGTGTTTGTTGACAATGTTCACAAAATGTGATTTTTAATAAGAACAAAACAAAAACAAAAACCCACAAGTTGTTTCTTTGTGTTCAACTTCCCAGAGAACTACAAAATCCAAGATCCCTACAAGTTTTCTGAGGTATCTCTGAGCTTTTAAAAAGGGGATACCAACATATCCTGCATGTATCTTCAGCCTGAGGACACTGGCCCCTGAAAAAGAAGGAACTAATGAAGTTTCAAAATTACAGCTCCCACACGCATTAAAATGACCAGTCAAGATTTTGAGTTTTGAGCTAAAACTATTCCGCTTTTTGTAGGGTTTTTTTGTTTGTTTGGATTTTCATCTTGAAAATAAATTTTTTTAGCTGAAAATGCGTATCTTTTAAAAAAAAAAGTTCCTTAAGAAGTCAATTTTTCCCTAGAAGCCTGTGTTTTCAACCAATTTGGAATATTAAGCTTTGCTTTCTCTTTTCTCTTGTGTTTTGTAATGCACCAAGAGAATTTAGGATCTGAAATTTAATTTACAGCCTTAATCTCATTTAAACATAGTTTTATTTGTGGTTGAATGCAGATACTTGGCCTGCTGTTCTTAAACTAAAACAGGTATTAAAAATAGCTTAATGCAAAACAGTGGTCTGTCTCTTCAACCACTGCTTCTTCTCCAGTAACACAGAAATCTAGTGCATTATGACAACAATAGTTAATGTTATTTCTAGGCAGTGCAGAGTACAGGGAAAACATAGTGTCTAGCATTTATCTGGAACAGTCTGTTATGAGAGAGGATGGAGCATGATGGACAGGGTGGAGTGAAGAGAAAAGCAAGCCAGTAATAATACAGTATTTGGGGTATATACAGCATCTTACAGATGAAAAGATCTCAAGTGGTTTTAAGTACTTTAGCTATGTAATTTGACGAGAACAAGTTCCCTTGTGCCAATTATGACCCTTGGTGTGGCTCTTCATGGAAAGGAGACTCTACACTGGTCCTAAACAGAAAAGCTAGTGTATTGCATTAAGAACAAGCTAGGGGAAAGGATCCACAGATGACAGCATTAACCTGGGACCTTAACAGTCCATAAAAGCAGACACTGTGGTAAAGGCTTGGACTGATGCAATAGCTACATTGCAGACACGTGGCCAAGGCACAGTTTTTGGATTGAATTCCACTCCTCCCACAGAAGTCCCTGTAGGAGTTTAATTTCTCTTGCTTTTGTACCAAATGGAAAATGCTGCCATTATTGATGAAGCCTCAGAAAGTTCCTGCATCACATGGCAATTTTTTTCAAGAATTAAAGGAAAAAGCCAAGAATTTATAGGAAAATAATTAAGCAATGCATGAACTGTAACACGAGCTGTCAATCTTTTCAGGGATTTTGTTGAGAGATACATGGTTTGGCAAATAAGAAAGTTGGAAGCCATATGTGGACTCAATCATTCCATTAGAAATCTCTCCAAATTTAAACCACTGTGACTGCCCATAACCTGATCTACCAGGGACTATCTAGAAGAGAATTCAGACAGTCAGAAATGTACATGTCAGGAAACTGAGGTAAAAGTTTGACTCCAGCCACCAGGGCTGATTCATGTTACATGGCTACTGGTCCTTCCATGCTCTGTATTTCCATTAACAGCAGTCAGAGTTTTTTGTGCGGAGCGGGGAGAGATCAAGCAGTAGAATTCCACAGTTCACATAAGATATTAACAGGGGAATATTTTGCCGTAACTGTTTTTGGCTTTTTTTAAAACACTTCTCACTCAATTATTGGAAAGGTGGACAAGTTGGTTATTTGACCTCATGGAAGAGAGATAAAATTGTGTTCCTTAGAACAGTCTAATCTGTCTTCTAAAACTAGAATAATCTTGCCAGAACAGCTCACTGTGTGATTTTGATTAAAATTAAAAGCAAAACTTTAAATTTTGGTTTTCTTAACCTTAGCATTTTCAAGAGTTTTTATCAACTCACAGGTGAAGACATAAGGCGTTCTTAACCTTGCAAAATGTAGGAGAGAGTTTGGTTGATATCCTTGGAGTGATGGAATAATTTTCTTCACCATTTATATTCCAAACAGAGTTCCTTCTTCTTCAAGTGCATAACTACCAATTTACTGAAATTTTGAAAATATGAGTCTCAGAGGTCTCTGACATTGCAGGTATTTCTTTCATTTTGTAATATTTTTTTTTTTCTGGCTTGACCTCAAGAGTGGTACTGGATTCTTAATATTTCAGAAAAAAAACCAGGACAATTGTTTAGATGCCAGTTTGCAAATTTACGCACCTAATTCTATATGCTCACACTTGACCTGGGCCTCTTGCACAAGAAAGTGCATCAGAAGCAAGAAAAATGTTGCCTTTACTGTATTGGCAAAGATATGCAAAGGTTACTGTCTATGTTCACTGCTTTTAAGGTTGTTGGCTGTGAGGGAGCAGGGAAGAGAAAGCAGCTCTGCATGGAACATGGACATTTTCTGCTAACTATCAGGTCATCGGGATGATGATGGAAGACTTGGCAGCTCTTACTGTTGACCCTGCTGGACTTCTAATTGCCTGCAAAATTTGGAAGAACTATCTTCTATATACCACACAGCAATCATAGTATATCCAGATCCAGACTGTCTTGACTGGAAGATTTATCTGTTTCCCAGAAAGATTATGTCTTTAAATATGATCCAGTACAATATGTTTCTGTGCATTAACATGATTTATGTGACTTTTTTTGCATCTGTCATTAAAATATAGACTGTTAGCCTGACATCCCTCTTAGGAATTAAAAGGCTTATTGATGCTTTTATGATTATGCAATCTGATGTCTGGTAAACTGTGGAAAGCTATGGGTAGGTGGGGGAGTACATGTCTAAAAACTAAAGAAGAATTTCAAGCAGGACTCTTGTGTCATTTACTTGCTGCAGAAAGTAACGTGATATAATTAAAAATGGTCAGGAAAGATTACTATCTTTTGGCATCAAATTTTAACACATGCAGTAAAACAGAAATTATCAACATTGCATAAAACAGATCTTTTCTTTTTTTTTTTCCTCTCCCCTTCTCTCCCCCCTCACAGTGGGGGTCCAATAAAAACCTGGAACATCCTGAGCAGAAAGAACATCAACTGGATGTAAAACAGAACACTATTTTTATAATGCTTTAGGATGGGATGATCTTCCCTTGTAGTGGGAGGAAAAAACTGGAAATGTCAGTGCTTGATCTTTATAAAGGTTTTGAACTAATATGTAAAATTAAATTGAAGATAAATGACAATGCTTGTGAAAAGGATTATTAAAGATAGGACAGTACTATAATTAGCATGATCCAGCAGCCTGCAAATTAAGAATGTATCATAATATACAAGCCCTGCGGGGAGGGCTGGAAAGTTTTATCTTCTTGGAAGAGGCTGAAAGAATTGAAAGAAAACTGTAATTTTCCTTTACCAATTTAGGAGTGGCAAGACAAAGCAAGGCAAGAGGACCAAAGAGTATGAAGAGTAATTTTCTTCACAGGTGAAGAGGGTGAAAAGTACTGTTCTTTCTTTGTGTAATGGCTAAATCAAGACTAGGATATCATTAAAAAATGCTACCAAAAAGTAAGACAAAGTTCTCCATTAGGAACTAAGTCAACCATTTACTGATTGGCCCTAATAGTGTGAACAATCAGTAGTTTCAAAGCCACCAGTTTTTCAGCTGCCAAGGAGTATCTTGAAATCAGTATTCTAAAATAATACTACTCTGAAACTATTCTGTTTCTTGACAGAAAAATAACCAAAAAAAATGGAAGACAATAAAAGAGAAGTACCTCCTACTCTTCAAAATAATTAAAATAAAACAGTAGGGGATATAACAAGACATGATAGTGCCTCACACATGTCCCTCCCCAACAGTTTCTTAATGATGCTGTTTTTATAGTAAAATACAAATCACAAATTACAGTTCACTCCAAATAATTGAGTTAATTCAGGAACTCTAAAGGGAACATTAGTGAGTTAGCAACCAGAGCCAACCCAAAGAGTCTGAGGAGGCCATACGACTGTTGGCCTGGAAGCTTCCAGTCCTCCTCTTTATCAGTTTTTCTTTCTTAACTTCCTCACAAGGCTTTTCTCTTTATCTTCCATGCACAACTTGCTGAGATAATGGGCCAAACAACAAATATTCTATCAGCTGATGCGTTCCAGCACCCACAGATTTTACACGGCCCAAAAGCCAGATCTGTGGCCATCACAAAACATTCAGACTTCAGCTGCAGATGTCATACACGCTTAGGGATCAATTCAATGCCATTCATTTCAGGTACTCTGGTTTATCAAACCTACGTGCCAGAACACCACAGATTTCCCGTATGCTGTCCTATCTCTTAGCCCATGCAGATCTCAGATACCCTAGGCCACATGAAATCATGAGATGTGTGTATTTCAGCAACTAATTCCCATGGTCTTGGATTCTCCAGCTACAGATAATGGCTGTATTTACAAGTTTGGGAATGCAAATCCCATCTTTGGGTGTGCCTAATACCTCACCAATTATTGGAAGGAAACACTGTCTTTAGGGCTGAAATGAGGTAATAACGGGGAAAAAAACATTGGTTTTCCCGTGTAATTTGGTGGTTTGCATTTAATGAACCACTCCTACTCAGGCTATTTTCATATGCAAATCTACTTCATATATTCATTTAAACTGAATTTCTGAGCATCCAATACAGGCATAATACATTCAAAGTCAGTAGGACTCTTTGGACATACGTGCATATTCTGCTCTAAAGTCCTCACCTGCCGCGCCTTTAATGCTGAATACAAGCACATTTGAGAATGGAAGGCTGGCCAGGGCTCTGCAGGCCAACACATGACTTACTAAGAATCTCTGCTGAAAACTGGAGGCAACAAGCTTTTAAAACACCTTCTTCCCCCACTTCTCTGTGCTCTTCACTCAGTTTGTTATGATATCCATTTTGATTTCCTCCTGTTCTAACTGTTTTCATATCTTAAATCTTCACATTGTAAATAAGCCTAATTCAAAATAGATCTAGAAAGCTTCTAATTAATTTGTAATAAGTATGTAGCTGGAAACATGCAATTTTTTTCAGCTATCTCACACATCTTCAACCGCACATAATTTATCTTTAGTCAATAATAAAAGCAACATCTGGAAAATGCAACAATTAATGAGAATAAATACAAAGTCACTGAGTTGTTACTCATTTTCCTGTAAGTTACTCATTTTCCTGTACTTAGAGAGGAATGGCTATTAGAATTAATGTGATTGGGCAGACACACAAACTCTTACATTTATTTCCTTTGAAAGAAAATACTACTTTTGTTTTTTATGTAGGCTTTTTTAACCTCGGGGCTGTTTTACCAGGATAGGCATAGCAGAGGGACATTAGCCAGGTTCAGTTTGGAATGAACGCGAGCATTGGAGTATGGAATAAGGTTTGTCTTCATCCTTTGTAAGAAGGTGACTTTCAGGGAATGATCAGTGAACAGGGATCCCACTGGAACAGTTGCTTCTGAGAAACAAAACAAAGCATTCTAACAAAACAGAAACCTCACCGACAACCAACATAGTTTCAATGTGGGAAAAACTCACACGTATAAATGCTTTAAAGCAGTCAGATGACAAGACAATAAAAAACTGCATTCAAATCTTCGAATGTCACTCTGTCACACTAGTCAGTCTCACTGGCAGACTTGGCCAACAGATTCAGACTATATGGACAGATAAATGCAAGCTATTTGGTATAGATACAGACCTATAATTGCTGGTTACATTATCACTTTAAATTCCCTGTTTTAGTCTATGAAGAATGTATTCACAGTAGACATTATACTAACTGTTTTCATTTGCATTTGCAGCCAGTCTATACTACATTACTGTATGTACACTTCAATGTTCTCCCAGATGGCATTTTGAGAATGAAACTCCTGTTGGAACGAGACCTCTGGGGCTAATTGATAAAATCTTGTAACAGATTTTTAAAGCCTTGAAACTGATGGTTTATACTACAATAGCAGCAATAAAACACTAGTTTGTTGTGTTAGAAAATTAAACAAAAAGCTACGTGTTCCTTTCATGTGTGCGCAGCCAAAACCAAAAATCAAATTGAAGATGATTCTACATTACTAGAATACCCAGGTACAGTGGCTGAAATCTGGGCACTCTTGAAGACACTAAAGCTATAGTTTGAGGAGACAATGAATTCTGATTTAGGATTCTTTGTTCTGGATGAAAAATGTCATGAACACATGATTCGCTACTTTTTGCACAGATGTGTTAAAAATTTTGACAGCCTGACCTTGCCTCAGCAGGCTTCATGCCAGAACAGGGCATTTTCTCTGGGCCAACCCTATTTTATGCTGGATCATGTATGGTTTGTCCTGTAGCACCTGCTTAAAGCATATAAGCAAAAAGCTGGCAGAAAGCATGAAGCTGGCACAAGACCTACATCATGTGTCTGTGCCTGATCCAGATGAAATGTGAACTGGTAGCATGTAGTCAGAGTACGAATGGTTGTTCAACCACCGTCTGGGAGTTCTGCCATTGACTGCCAGGGTTCCTAAATTTCTACCCACTCATTTCATGTGTTTAAAATTTAACACATGAATCAAAATAAAGTTCAGTAAAGTACAAAGAAATGGGACAATTTCTCCCTGTCTTCTATTTTGCCGGTCACACCAGATTATCAACAAAACAAACACCAATTTTTCAATCAATTTACAATGCTTATTAGACAAACTACACAACTGATCAATGGACATAAAAATCATGAGTGCTAATAATGCCATGCTATTCAACCTTTAAGGAAACAGAATACAAATGTATTAATAAGAGAATAGAAATGAATAGTAAATATGTGAAATCGTACTTTGTCTTAGCCAATGACACATCGTTTAACCCTGGCTCTTTAATTTGAATTCATTATCACCAGAATCTCTAAAGACTTTAAGTACATATGTAAATATATTCCAGATTATGGATGACTCTAACCAGAGCTATTGTTACATGAGCCGATGTTGATGTGGTTTTTACCAGCACTAACATTTTGTCATCAAAAGTTAATAGGTTAAATATCATGCTACAAATGCCTTTAGCGAGCAGCAAAAAGAATACTCACTATAAGTCATTATAGAGGATGGATATGAACTACAGTAATTTCATGCTCTGCATCTGTAAGTCTCCCAAATGCCATTACTCTGTGCTAAATTAATTTAGGCTGATTTATTCAAATGAAAGCACTGGATAACTAATATAAACTAAAATTCCCTGAGCCATTATTTTCTATCTTCCAAAATAAAAGCTTATGCTGACTTTACTGGCTAATTGTAACTGGCAGATCATTTGCAGAGTAGCAAAAGCAAACCACTTCATGATGAGTACAATAAATGTAATGTATCATGTATTAATGTACTCATCTGTGATCCTTAACTCACAAAAACTTTCTCTTATGTGGACTGATTTCTCAGGTCAAGACAAGTTTCTTTATGACCATAACTTGTTGACGATGACACATTAGGACACATATTCAGGTCAAAATTAGAAAAAATAAAAGGAATACAAACTAAAATAGTGAGCTTTTAAGTAGGATATTTGGAGTTTGCCTGAAATTTTTAGCATTATTATTTTTCTTTAGTTACTTTCTACAGGCGAGGCTAGGTCATAGACTTATTTGCACCTGAAGAATTTCTTTGAAAGCACTTGGGTTGCTATAGAACAGCAAAGAAAAAATTAGCATATTATCAATAAGTTTGGTTTCAGAGTTTGCCAAGCAAACTGAGTAAAGAAGATGTCTGTATCCCTTATATTGAAGTCTGGGTATCCAAAGGTGGTTAGTTTACAATCTAGTGGATTCACACACGAAGTCCTTCCTATTCCATATATGTAGCAGCCCAGAGTTCATTCTCTGTGGATGTTTCCAAAAGCCTTGGCACCACTCTAAGAGGTGATCAGGGGAAAATCTAACCTAATTTTTTCAAAACCTTAAAAGATCTGTTTACTGAATATCAGTGAGTCTCAGCCATCAAAACAACTTATAAATACATAGTCACTGACACATTATTTTTTTGGAGTCTGAAAGACACATACTGCCTACCGCAACTGGTGAAGACACTGTGTTTTTCACCTAGATTCATCTTGATTGATTATGTCATATTACATATACAAAAGAAGTTAGAGCAGAGAGATTATGGATCCTTCCTGGCACACCAGGTATGCCTACAAATTAAAGCAAAGCTGGCTACGTAGGTGACTTCTGCGACTGACTTCTACTAGTCCGACTACGCAGGTGACTTCTACTGCTGACTTTTACTAGTCCAGTATGGCACCACAGACTGTAGCATGTGGTAGACCTCCGGAGATCCCCTGCAGACAGTAAAGCTGTGAGCAAGTCCTGTTGTTAGCAAATCCAAATCAATCACGCTTTTGATGCTAATGTACCATGGGCTAGCAACCCTAATACAGGTAGACTAGGTGTCTGCTTTTACTTCCTTTGTAAATAAGTCTTTAGATGGGCAGAAAGTTACAAGTTCCCAGTAATAAACCCACCTTTTCTTTGGTGTTCTGATTTTGTGTGTGTGTGTGTGTGTGTGTGTTGAAGCTTTGGCTTCCAGCAGCTCCACTGCACTGCAAACTCAAGAATTTTTTCATTAGATCTAGTCTCTAGCACTGGAAAAATTAAATAAACACTCCTAAAAGTGACAAATTCCTATACATGTATTTTACAGGGCAGAAATCTCAAAGGAATTTTGTTCTTACTAACACTGACTAAACAAATGACAGAATAAATCTTCAGCACAGAAAGTGCTCTTTTCTACACTCTGTTTAAGGTCCTTTCCTTAAGTGTCTACTGGAGCACCAAGGAGAGGAAAAAGTATTAACAATTATTGCTTTGATGTTAAAAACAGTTTATATAAAGGAATCTGTAAGCCTCTTAGTAAGGATATGTCTGTCTTTCTTATGACGATTGCTTGTCTTTTTAAATCCTTTTGGGCCTCAATTCAGCAGAATACTTAAGTACAGTGCTTAATGTAAAGCACAACCTCTATTTCCACTGGATCTGAAGGGTGCTTTTGGGTGATTTACTGAGTCATGGCCTGTATCATTAATGTTTCCTTTTAACTTAAACATTTTTCCAGAGAAAAAGAAACCAGGAAACTCAAGAAGATTGTCTAAAGTTTATTCCACTGAAAGGAAGGAACAGTATGGAAGGCATCAAAATTTATAGTGACCAAAGCACCCAATGTATCTGGGTATTATAGAGGCTTCAGTCTTAGGACATTCACCTGACATTCCTAGTCCAGGTTTACAAAGCTCAGTTCTGAAGAATGGTGAAAAAAAAGTAAAGCCAAAATTCAACCGTTATACAAAAGCTAATATAATTAATTCACACTAAACTGGTGATCTGTCTGTAAATAGCAGATGAAGTTTCTGATGGGAGTTTGCTTCTTTTCAGATTTGTTTCCTAAGACTTACTACCAAACACATGTAACTCACACTGTCATTTTCCAAGCACCTTCTTGCTACACATCACCCCCGAAAAAAAAAAAAAGAAAATACAAGTAGATAACAATGAGGCAAAGAATTAAAGAGGATGCAAAAAAATAAATGTCAGATCTCCTCACAGATGCAAACAGATGTGAGCCAGAGACTTTAGTGGAGTAATGTCAATTTACACCTAGTAAAGCCAAAAATATTTCCATATAAAAAGAATCTATGAATCATGAACCTACAAAATCATCACAATGCAAATCATTAAGTTGCTATTGTATGATGAGAGTAGAAGCATAATGGTTATTAAAATGGCTTTCACTTAAATGGCTTCAGTTTTAACAAGGCTTAATGCATGTCTGTCTTCACAGGAGCTTTGCAAAGTAAGGACAACACAAGTTCTTACCTGAGCTTTTATTGGTTTTGTTTTGTCTACTCTTAACTTGCTCAGTCCATAATGTAGGGTAACGAGAAGCTATATCTAGAAAAAAAACAACAGAACAAAGTTTGCAAATGTTCTATTTTTTAAAAAAGTTACTAGCAGCCGAATAGTAAGTGGCTAGTTTTAAAGATAAATGGATCTAAAAAAGAAAAGGGCACACTGGTTTCTATTCAGACAGTTAAAATCTTTATTCATGCAAAGGAATGAATAGTTCCTTCCTTATCCTGTTAATACAAAAGGTTGACATAAATATTTGTAAACTAAAATTATGTTTAAATGGAATAAACATCTCCCAGTGTGGACCCAAAATATGTAATAACTTCAGATTAGATTCTGTAAGAATTGCAGTGAGTTGTAGGGCAGCCACAATATAGGACTGTCATTGTATGAAGGTCTGAACCACTCCACATTGTATGGAGCACTGAACTTCCCTAGAGGCAAATAAGCCTGACAAAACATCAACCTTAACATTAGTAGGCAATACACTGAGGACAGAATTTACCCTTTGGCCCCATAGTTCTAATCTGCACTCTGGCTCATGCTTAAAACCTGTCTCTGCCCTGAATAGTGACAATTAAAATTGCTAATATCGGACTCCATAGCTACAGTGTCACCTCAAAACTACCACAAGGAATTCGTTCCTTGTAAGTAAATTCTCTATTGTGTTTGTTGTCTTTATCTGGAAAAATGTACAGATGCTTTCAATTTCTTGCAATTTCTTGCAACTGCTCCAATAGTTGCCTTAACTCTAAGGTAGCATTTGACATTGTGGTATTCAGTCTGTACTGCATAGTTCAATACCGCACTGTTAAATTCCTGTTGATGCTCACCTTCTTCATCACCTTGAGGCTGAGTCTCCAGCGCGGGAGCTGAGGCATCATCTGAATTCAGAATGGAAAAGATTTGCAAGGAGACTACAATTATGAGAGTAAGCTAAATAAGTGTACATACGTGGTTGATACTAATGATTTGCACATAGCCCCGGCCGGTAAACAAACAATAATTTAAACATTATTTATAGGTACTACACAGCATATATCTACAGACTATGGATTATGAAAGGATGGCTGTTGAGGTTATGGCTGACGTAATGATAGCAGAGTCTTTGCAGGCATGAAGTGATCAGGTCCCTCCCTGGAGAGTAATTCTTCAATTTTAATGCTGCACATTGATACCTATAGATTATAACTGACCAAGTCAACATTTCTAAAGAATTAATTAGATATATGTATTGAAGGGGTAGGACCTGTGAAAGCAAAAGCAGTCTGGGGTGAATGAGTGGCTGTAGACCTGTTGACACCTTAAATGAAAGGAAAGTTTCTTTTGGCACAGCAGGATCTATTTAACAGTCAAGCTGATTTTATAAGCAAGATTCACAGATTAAAGAACCAGAATATTGTTTGCGTAATTCTTATCCTCCAGTCAGCCATCTCCATCCATCCACTACCAAACATTACTGCAAGAAAAAAGGGAGGAAAATTTAGAGTAAAGATAAAAGGATGGGGGTAATTTTAGGTTTGGTAAAACACAGTGGATGTAGTGCTGGAAAGGAAAAATTCAATATGAAAATTTATTTGTTAGCATTCTGGGAAAAAGAATGATACGCTTACTACATTTTCATTAGTTAAAATTATTTCAGGTATTGAGTAAATATGACTTAGTAGGCCTTACTAGTACATATTTTCCAATCATTGCTGTTTCCTGTAGCATGGAGCTAACTCCAAGACCAAGTTGTTCTGCAGTAAACAGCATCTTCCATACAAGGGGTTTATTAGCATTTATTGCAGTTTCACAACTGGATCTCAGACCAACATAGTTTCCAGATTGTTTTCCTGGCATTTTCATAGAAGCCAGAACCAAAGGTAACTGAGAAGCTTCCTCTTGCACATATCTCTACCAGGGTAACAGTAAGCAGCAGCTCTAAGGCTAACACTCTACCTGTTTCCATTTCTTCTTGCTGCTGCAGCTCAGAAGAGCCTCTTGTTCTCTTTGTTGTCACCATCACAGGGTGGGGGTTTTTTTGTAAATCTGTATTGTCTTTATGCAAATCACGCAGAGGATTTGGAAGCACTCTGACCTTTCCCTCTGGAGGCCACTGCCTAGTTTACAGCAAATACAGATATCAAGTAGATGGCAACAGCAGGTGAATTGGCAGGAAATTGGCAGCCATGGAACACTAGCTTCCATGCTTTTGACAAAACCAAAACAGCAACAGAAACTTATTTTCACTGCAAAACGTTTAACCAAAGCATAAGGAGACTTCTTTTAAGAATGCTCATTCTTCATGTCTCCACAATGACAGGATGCTCTGATCTAATGCCATAACAGACTGTCACTTCTCATTAGTTTTGCTGGCATATTTGTGGTGTCCTCTGGGTGGTGGAATAAGACCATTGATTAATTTCAGAAGGGCCATCAAGTATCCTAGTTTGCTGAGAAACAAGACACGCATTTAGATCATCAATCAGTATGTTATTCAGAAAACCCAGAACTTCAGGGTATAGCTTATGGTAGGTAAATATTACCAAGAGCCCAGCCAGAAACTTGGTTTTGGGTTTAAGTGACATTTTTCCAATCATCTTTTGGTAAACAATTTCAGTTTGTGATACATTTGATCTTATGTTATTACCTGAAATTCAGATATAATGCTGCAACTTTATCAATTATCAGCCTAATCAAAATGAGCCTCTTGAACTTTGTTTAAGCAGCACTTAGAAGAGTTTATAATTTTTTTTAACTTTTTTGTTTTAAAAAAAAAAACTCAGTGTTTAATGGCTGAGTCATAAAACTGGCCTCATGTCCCCCCAACACCAAAGAAAGAAAGAGGTTTGCTTTTGGTCATCAATGAAACAAACATTTGGTACAGGATACCTGTATAAACTAAAAGGTATTAACTTCACTCCAGAACTGGAGGAGCTCCAACAGCTCCTGAATTACCCATAATCTGCAGGAAGACACCCGCATTAATTTTCTGTTTGCACTCTGTCAGGTACATCATCTTCTCATAAAATCCTTTTGTGTTAAGAATGAAGAGGCATGTGGCATTTCATTGTTCAGAACAACATTCAATAGAGAGTCACAACCATAGAGCAGCTGATCTTCATGTTAATTAGATATCTCTCAGGTTAATTGCATAGGTCCTCCTGGCTGCCACATGCATACCAGTCCATATGTGCATAAATTTAAACAGAAACCATTCTGTTTGCTGTGGGAGTTCAGTTACCAAGAACATATTCCTGCAGTCAGCTAAGAACCAGAAAAAAAAAGAGATGCCATCCCATCTCTGACACGCGCTTCTCAGATAGTCTGAATATTTTCCTTGGATAGAGGAAGGACCTGCAGGGCCAGGGAAGACAAGTTAGGAATTATCTTTTAAGCTTTATTCCTGTTTGGGTTAATGTGCAAATTTGCAAACATGCAAACAGAGCTCCTGACCTCCAAAATCTGCAGCTTTAAATTTTATTTCAGTATTGGAAAACCCAGAGAAAGCAAGGTGCACAACTGCAACAAATATAGCCTGCCAGGTCGTCTTCTCCTGTGAGCGTCCATGGGACACCTTGGAAGGAGAGACTGTCTCTGGCTAAGTCCATGCTGTCTCTTGAGTGGAGTCCTCAAGACCACACTTGTCCTCTGTAGCAGTGAGAATGTCATGAACATGCCTAAGCTTGCTGGGTTACAACATGGGCAGATACCCCCATCCAGGCACCCCTGGTTAGTCCACAGGAACATGCAGAGGAAAGATGACCTAGAATTTTTATGGTTATTTCAAAAACTTCAAAATTTGTGACTTTTCAAGCCAAGCTACAAAATAATTTTTACTACACGGGCTGTAAAGCCGAAGCACAGTTCTTTAGCTCAGACAGCTGAGCCTGTTCACTACTCTGTGGTGCTTTCCAAAGAGGTTGTGATGTATCTGACAACATGACTTCATGTAAAGCATAAGGCAGTGACTGGCTGGAAGAGGGGTGGGGAGAGGAAGTTAGCAGCATCAGAGAAGAGCCAGGGACCACGTGGGGAACCAGGTCAGCGGCCCCTCGTGCTGCAGGCTTGTGCTGGAGAATAAAAACAGGGCATGAGTAAAATGCAACCATGTCACTTTAGACACACATATATTTGATGCAAAGGGAGACTTGATAAATTGCGTTCATTTAAGTTTCTTGTTCTATGATTGTTCATTCAGGGTTCAGCAGCTCAGACGCCGCAGTCACAAACAAAAATGAAGGATTCCAGATATATATGGGATAGTTCATTCAGTTCAAAGCTGAAAATTAAAGTCCTGACCTAAAACAAATGGGTAACTTAAGGTTAGTGGAACCCACAATTTGTCTGGAAATACATGAAGGAACAATTTTCCAGTACTTTGTAATTATTAGCCTCTAAAGTACTGATTTTCTTAACTTTATGGTGCAATAGTTTATTTAAAAGTGGGGTATATTATAATGCTGCAAAAGTCCCTGTAAAGAAAAAATTATATTATATTTTCAGTGGACCAACCAAATAGTCATTAACTATCTGTTAATTAATGAGCATGAATATGAGTAATTTCTTTAAAATTAATTTATTCCACTGTAACTGACAGCAACATTTAGTATGTTATTTTCAGCTGAATTTAAAATTCTTTTAAGTGTTTGGAGATTAATTTTAATTAAAGCATAGACATCTCCCTCATTTAAATCTACCAGTTACATTAGTCACATCAGATTTTGTCCTGCCAACAAGATATACATCATGATCTATCTCTAATGACAACAATCATCTGGTCATGAATGTAAGCCATCAGATGAATTAATCACAATACAGAGAAAAGTCCTGGATCCAAGACGACTCAAGCACTGATTGTTATGGAAATAAAGTGAAGTCTCCAGTTCCCAAGATTTTGGGACTGCAGAATGCTGTCTTTATCAAACAGACAGAATAATCTGTCCTCCAGGGCAAGCAAACAGTATGGGAAAATATTTCAGAGTATAGCTATGGGAAGGAAAGCTATTTTCCAAAAAGCAGAAATAAGAAAGCCTGTAGAGCTGAGGCCAGAAAAATATAATATAATATAATGTAATGTAATATAACCTACAGCAAATAAAGACAAATACATGCATATATACATATGTTTATATTCATAATTTTACTAAATATCTACAATGCAGGCATAAAATGAATAGAATGTATGCATGTATAAATACTATATATGCGGCTATAATACATGATTAATATATATGGATAACTTAAACCTATGGAAAATCACAATGGGGTATCCCATAGCTACTTTAGTTTCTATTTAAAGGCCAACTAAGATATTTACCTGTTTTTCCTGCACCTTCCCGTTGTGGCAGCTTCTCACTCACTGAACCTGCAATTGGAAAAAGGAATTAACTAGAAAAATACTATTTTCACTTCTATTATGTTTTCTAAGAAACAGAGTTCAGCTTTAATAATTCATTTTTGTTTATTACAGCAATAAATATCAGCAAATTCTTCCCTTGCAAACCAAAGATTTTAACCTTGCCTGACTTCTGCATTTGCGTACCACCAATTTATTGTCAGACGCTACTTCTTGGCCACCGCAGGACCTGAGAAAGCGATAACTTTGAACACTACATAGACACAGGTGCAAGAACACGCTCACGTGCTGCAGAGCCAACGTCTCCCTTCCCCACTGGCCCAGCAAGGACAGGTCCTGCAGCAAGATGCATTGCCCCGGCACCACTCCCTTGTGGTTCCCTGTGCAGGACAGACCCTTCCTACACGCACAGTCTTGCCCACGCACCTCAGCTGCTCTGTGGGGCTTTTCCAGCCTCTAGCGCAGTCCTGGCTCAGATCAAAAACTGCCCCTTTCTGCCTTAAATACCTCATACAAGGCCCTCTGGAAAGCCTATGCTGGCGCACTGGGGGAGGCAGGGACAGCACCTTATTCTGCATTTGAGTCTGAGCTGGTTGCAGGAGACTTCCTCAGAGCTGTGGCCCTTAGGAAAGGAGACAGCAGTGGTGGAAAAGGTGTTAGGAAGTTGGCAGGAGACATGTTTTAACAGTTTACTCTGCCAGCCTGGACTCCAACCCAGCATCCAGTCTTGATTTCAAGAGATGGGAGAATCCACTGGTTCTCTTCGTAATTTTTACAAAAGCTAGTGTTCCTTAGGGTTTAAAATAGAAATATTTCCTTATTTCTCACTTATGTCTCATTATTAGAATCATTTGTATGATTCTAAGTCCTAGCCACTTCTTATCAACATACTAAAGGACAACTTTAAAAGTTGTATTTTTCTCTTTGAAAAGAAAATCAAAAAGCAAAATGTCTATCAATTCTTACCACGTCATCTCTTCTTTCATACACCTGTATTAATGGAAAAAACAAAAACAACCTAACCTTCACATCTGACATGCTCAGAAGTGTGTGAAATAATTTGGGCCTTAATTTTCTTAATTTATTTCCCTCTGGAATAACAAAATTCACTGGGTGTAAAACAGACAAGCAAAAAAACCCCAATCATTGCAGCAGAATAAATCTGTTCTAAAAGGACAACCCACTAAACCATGGGCCTTGTTTCTGAAATTCAGCATGAATTTCAGATACAGGAGTCTGTCAGAGGGAAGACTAACATCACAAATCTGGCATGCTAATTTTAAAGCCTCCATAAAAGAATACACGACAATGTAGCCAAGCTGGTATTACCTTCTGAAGGATTCCGCTTTTAATACAGCTTTTACACATCCATATAAAAAAAAAATCTGGTTTAGACTTGTTTCCTTTTTTGATGTTAATGTATTTTTATTGGAACATGTTTGAATCACTAGAAATTCAATATACTTAGTTATGTATCGGTATTAATTCAGACAGGAAAAATAAAGCCATTACCATTTAGGAATTATATGCAAGAGTATTCGGGATAGCTTGCTCTAAATAGACTGCAGTACTAATCCATGGTGTTCACACTGAAGAGAAGGCAGATTCTTGCATTTATGCTAGCTGAAGACAGAAGTTCTGAGCTTTTGGGTGCTTGGCTTAAATTTGATAAGAGGCCCAGCTTGAAGTCAAATGAGATGTTCTAGTTTTAGGAAGTACACATACAAAATTACAGGCTTTTCTAATCACACTGAATACCAGTGATCCAGTCTTTCCTCAAATTTCATCCAGTTGCAATTAACTCTGTAGTTTCCCAGTTTAATTTTGATGCCCAGGAGTATAAATTTATTATCTTGCAAACACAGAGATTTTAGGTCTGGTTCATCAACACTAAAGCACTTGACACCAATTTGTAAGTACAGATGAGGTTTCAGCATGAGGAATGTGTGTGATGAACCCCCACTGATAGCCCCTTTTCACTAAAGAGAGTGGTAAGTAAAGCCTCAGTTTGACACCAGTGTTGTATCTCTGTGTACATTCAAGACAGTTATTATAAATAGAATTTAAAATTCAGTTAACAGCTCAGTAAATAAACTCATAGGTGAAATTTATATAATATTCTACATCTTAAACCAAAAGCAGAAAAACCTTTCCAGATTTCATTAACACCAAGATGTCTTTAGATTACTCCATCTGTATATGAAATGGTGCAAAATAATGACTATATGATATTCATGTACAGTCAGGGAGAAATGGAAATTCTTTTCCTATGCTATGTGGGGTTTTTTAGCCTAAATTTTGATGGAAAACTGATAGATGGATGAAGAAAGTGGCATTCACAAAGGCTAACTTTAACACAGTGAGACTAATTTCACTATGAAATTAGATGAATGTTAGGAAAGTTAGGCTCACTGGTCTAACATTTAATAGTCTTAGGAAGCTAACAAAACTATTCACAAGATTTTCTACAAAGGAAAATCTGCACCCACCATGTAGTTTCACCTGGAATTTTCAATTCACGCAGTAGAAACTTTGGTTTTTCTCTCCAAGTTGGAGGCAGGGAGAGTTTATTGAGCTTGTATCAGTTTTTTTCTACCATTTTCTGAATATATTTGAGTTCTAGCTTAAATGGTAATAGAAAGTTGCATTTACAAGTTTCTAGGAAATTGCATTTTCGATACTAACAATGAATGCTCACATTTTCACTGAGACAAGAAAAAAAGTAGCAACTTATAACTTATCTAGAAGTTAGGCAATACAATCGGCTTCCAAGTTTTCAATGCATTGTAAGTAACCAAATCACCGTGTAAATATCTTTATGGAAAGGAAGAAGGCAAGGAGGGATATCAGATTCAGCAGCATTATTTTAACAAGAAGAATCTACTACCATTCTAGCTTGTACATTTTGTTTGCCATGTATCCATTTATGAATCTGATGATTTTTTTAAAAAATCCAGAAATATTAATGCTTTAGTTTATTGTGAAAGGCACAATTCCACACAGTTTTAGTCTAAAAATTTCTGAGACAAAATAAATCTTGCAGGGAATCTAATGTGAGTTTTGTAATTTTTGATTTTAGCATATGCGTTTTCTGTAGTTCTGATTATACGTGATTTGGCTTTGAAAGAGGAGGTAAAAGTCTATTATTATCTAGTTTATATAACGATTTCTGATCTCCTGCTAAAGAATATTTGATATGTAATCACAGAATGCAGATATCAAGAAACAGGACAGTAAACTTGCTGTTCTATACTTCACATATGTCTGTGTTTGACCTTCTGTTTATAGGGAAAGTAACACATTTGGGGATAGAAGAATGAGGTAATTCAAGGACCGATATTTTTCCCAGCTAGCAAAATCAATATAATGTAAAATTTAAAAGTTCATTGCCTTCACAAATATATTCATTTTCATCATATTATGTGATGATAATACTATACAGCCAGGAAGAGTTCTGAATTTTTAATGGTATCGTATTTTGGCCTGAAAAGATGATGATGCCATCTTAATTGTAAGGTAGCAAAATTACTTCACAGAATAATAAAACACGCACTCATACCTCTGCAATCTCACTGGCAGAAGCCCAGAAGAGGTATTATGGCATAAAAATTCTAAAATAGGTGAACACTGTATTTTCCAATGATAATTTAACACCTGCTTCTCAATTTCTGCCCCATTTCCCAGGACTCGGTGCCTGTGGAATTTCTGCAGTTCCCTGCAGTGCTGATAACAGAGACGAGGAGTTGTAAAAATGTCTTTTTTATGTCTGGTGTTCTTTAGTGAAAGTATTGGGGGACATTCATCATTTTTAAGGAGCTTTCCTTTTAATGCTGTCATGGGAATGTGTTTGATTTACTCTCCTTCTCACCAATGTTCCCGAAACAGTGGAGATTATTTCCATGGGGTGGAATGGCACTTCGAGATTTATCACGTGTGTTTTAGCAGTACCAACTGTTGGCGAGGGAATAACTGGAAAGGATGGAAGAAGAGCCTCTTTCAGGTAAAGATGCAGTAATTAAAGCAAAGGTTTTACATAAATCAGTTGGAGAGTCCTGCATTTTTTAATGCTGCTTACCATCTTCACCCTTGCACACCTTGTGTCTCTAGCAAAAAAGACAGCTTCAATAAGAGCAACCAGAAAAACACAATGAGCGAAAAATGGCTCATACTTCTTTTGTAGATACATAAAAAATATACATGACGCTTTTCTGTCCTGGGACCTGAGACAGCTTTAGGAAGCACCACATTAATCAGCTAACCATTATTAAGAGTTAGGTTAACTTAGAGGTTCACTGTTCCACCTATCAAATATCACACAATAAATGTGAAGCATGGATAGAGAATTGAATCAGGAAACCAAACTCTTAACTGCCCATCCTAAATTCTGCTGCATATTTGCCCTATTAAAATCCAAGTTCTTCTGGGCCGCCATGCTCTTCTTTCCTATTTCTGGGTATTCACCAAAGTCAAAGGTGGTTCTACTGGGAGAAAATGAAAGGCAAGAAATTATCCCATAATTTAGGAACAGCACAGTTGATTAGACATGTATTCAAACCTTACTTGAAGTTACTGAAGAACTAACCTAGAATTGAAAAGAAGCACTGAATATTTTCATTAAAAAGAGAAATTTTCACACATTCCACGGTACCACATTTCCTATGAGAAAAACATTACAAAAACATGTTCACAATTGACTACCTGCCACCTTGATTGTTCTTACATGTTCTGCTCTAAAGGGAAAAGGTGGCAAAAGTGGTCCTGGGAGAAAAAAGTCTGGCACATGCAAACTGCATAATGTATTTGAAATAGCTATAGCATCATGCCTGCAGAATACAGAGAAGCAAGTGAAAATACATAAACATGCTGATGTTGGGATGCCATCGCTACAGGAGATCTGCCTGCAACATCAAAAAATAGGAAGGCAATGCCTGCAATGAGGCTAGCAAACACACAATGTATTAGACCAACTAGGCACAATAGTGTTGAAAGAAATGGCACCCCTGAAATACTAGTTAAGAGAGGAGTAAATTCAGTATACCCACTAATATTTTGTTTGTAATTCCTGTGCATAACGTTACTAAAGAAAAAGTATAAAAGAGAATCAATGGTGATCTGGAAAACATCAACAGTTGTTCTGGAGAAAAAAAATCCAACTCTGTTATCCTAAACAGATGGCAATTTTGAACATATACTGGGAAAAGGGAGAGGGGTGCAGTTGGGCTTCAGCCTTTCATTCTGCAGTATAAGAGCAAATTTTTGCCTTATTGTACCAGATAACTCTCTGAGAAAATCTGTAAGCTGCCTTCTCTGCTGAATGAGAAGGTTTTTCCAGACCTCTTAAGACTGATCCCTTTGCCACTACTACTGCAAAATCCCCTAGCACTTCAAATCTGTTTCCAAACTCTGCTGTGCCTTGATTTCTTTCCTGAGGGACAAAGGAGAAGTGGTGAGCAGTAAAACATAAGAGTACTGATATACGAGCAGGGGAGGAAATGTGCAGAGATAATCACAAAGGGTCTCATAGCAATTGGAAAATTACCCACGATCTTCCATGGAGCAAAATCAAACTCTACATACTCACCTGGGCCCTGGAGCATTCTATTTATCTCTGAGCTACTACATTAAAATTGAGTGCTACTATCACCTTCTTCTTAGCATTTCTGTAAAACTAACTTCCCTTCCCACCTCTCCAAAAATGAGCTGAAGCAGTCTGGCAGTTTATCTGCTAGGCACATGAATATACCTTTGAGAGGAAGAGAGACAGAATAATTCTTATTTTAATCTATCAAGTAACCTGGAACTACACCACAGCTTCTCATTGATAATACCAAATACAAACAGAAAAAGTGAAAGTATAGTGACTAACTCAGCAACATTTTGAGCCAAACATAATGTCAGATGTTGTGACATTCTGCCAAACTTACTGAACTTTCAGCATAAGCATAACCCCCTTTTCACCAATGTCAGTGAAAGAGAGGAAGCTACAAATTGATATTGCAGAGAATGCAATCAAGGCATGCTTTCAGGGAAGCACTGGCTCTGGACATGCAAAAGCACCTCTATTCAAGAACACACTGAAGCACAAAAAGGCCATGTGTCTTCTGAAGATGTGATCCAGTTATAAATAATAATTAGATTAAAATGAATGCACATTTTTGTCTATTTTAAGGCTTCTGAACATTTTATATTAGTTTTCACAATTGACTGTCATTCCACAGTGATTTTTCAGACTGGATCAAAAGGATTAGTCTGAAGAGTACTTTCAGACTAAAGTTCACCTACGGGCAAGATGCATGGAAGATTCTGCAAGTCATTTAAACTTAAAAGTGGAATTAACTTTTTATAATCTTTGTTGAAACTTTTGCAGGGATCTCTTCCTTCCTCCATATACTTATTAAAAACATGAATATTGTGCTTGAATGACTGAAGTAGATCAGACCACGTGAATTCTCTCAAAGGCCCTAATCTACCTTTTTTCAGTTTCATTTATTTTACTGGGTTAGCGTTTTAAAGCTATTTCTTCCACTCTGCGACAGATAATGGTGCTGCAGCACAATCAGAAATGCAATACATAGAACTCACGTATTTTTAGAGCTATTTCTGTGCAATTCTGTCAGCCTCAAAGCAGGTAAACAGCAATTCTGGCAACTGTTCATAAACTGGGGATTTATATTTGTCATCAACGTCAATGAAACAGGGTCACAAGCAAATTCCTATAAAACAGTGAACCTGTTAATTGTCCTGATGAAAGACAAAGGTAGTACACATGGCAAAGACTTTGATTTGCCAATTAATTTCTACAGCCAATAATTCCATCATGTTCTTAATTATCTTTTTCATTTTTATTTCTCCTCTGGATTTGGTCATTCATGGGATTTGCTGTGGGAGTTCTTTCATTGGGCTCTGTTACAAATCAGAACATTCACACTCCATATTTTTTGGAGGGTGTTTTGGGTTTTTTTTCAATACTCTAAATACTTAAGATATCAAAAAGGTAAAGCCCTCTGAAATTTTTTGCTAGGAATTTATGTGCAAGAGAGTTTCAATATAAAGAAAGGACTGCCTCAGCAAGTCAGTTACATGGCATCATATATTGACACATAAATATTGTACAAATAACCACTGTAGAAAACCCTTTCAATAGCTAGATTATAGTACAAACAAAGTAGATGGATCCCAGAATCCCAGGATGGTTTAGGGTGGCAGTGACCCCAGAACTCAGGCAAGGGTAGCTTAAAAGCCAGACTGACTTTCTCAGAACATCCTCCAGTCAAGTTTTGCAAATCCCCAAACATGGGGAGTCCACAGCTTCTGTCAGCACCTGTGTCTGGGGTGAACCACTCTTCCAGTGAAGAATTTCCTTTCCTTAAGTCTAATCAGATGCCACAGATAAACTCTACACCTCATGAGACAATGTCATAACCTGGCCAGACAAACAAGTCTTACCTGGGCACCGGGGAGTTTTGTGGGCCACAGCAGTACCACTGATAGGACGACCATTGGGAGTGACACACCAGCAGTATCCAGTGTAACTATGGCACTGAACCTGTCAGAAACCATGTGCATTTTGTCAGACATATATTTGTTATCCCACAGTGCTCACGACACACGAGTACAAAACACTAGTCCAGAAAACTGTATTGACAAAATCTACAACAATAAACCATAATGGACCTAATCTCAGTCCTAATGATTGGATCCTATGATTCTTTAGCATAAAGAAGAGTTTATTTCAAGTGCGGTAGGTCCTTCAGAATCCAATGGAAGAGAAAACTATTGAAATATGTGGTTGTTTACACCCTATTTCAGAAGAGTGAGGTGCAGGTGTTATGAAAACCTCACAACGAAGTTCCTCAAGGGACACATAAACTGCTCCTGAAGGAAGCAATCTCAAGTTTTTTTTCCACATAGAGAACATATTGTTCCACCCACTGAAGGAGCAGGACAGAGTGCTTTTGCCAGCATTATTCATATCCCAAGCTGTCAGAAAGGAAACTCTTGGAATTCCTCTTAGAAATCAATTGCATTATATTTCCTGAGGGCCAATATCACTTCCCTAACCATGCTTAAAATGAGAAAGGCTGTCTTCTGCACAACAAGTGAAATGCAGTGCAGAGGCAGCAGAAGGTGATCTTGATTGGGATATATATCACAGGATAAGCTTCTAATTGCGTCCCTTCTGAATTCCATGATCAAACCTAAGTAAATTAGTCTCAGACCATATGCTTGCGCAGAAATTCAGCTGAGAATAGGGAAGAATCCTGTATGATTCATGCTTTAGCACTAAAATACAGACTGGTCACAAGATTTCTGGTTGGGATCAGGAACAGATCAGAAATTCCAAGCATTTTACCATCTGATGAGTATTCAGGGGGCTACAAGAATGACTCAGCTGCCTCAGCCTAGAAGAACAGGGAGTGTAGCACATGAACAATGGTAATGTTTGGCTCTTTTGCTGGCCAACTCTGAAAAAAAGAACAAGGACTCGGCACAAAACATGAATTTTCCTTCCATTTCTTAACAACAGTGTTAGCACAAATTACATTTTATTTTGTAATTACATTTAACTTCATTACATTTGTCTTTTTTTCATCCTCTGCAAACACACATACTCCTACTTTCCAGCCATGCAAAATATTGAATGAAAAATTTTCAACCTGACTATATGTGCCATCGTCATTGCATTCTGGGATAAACACTTGTTGAAATTCCTTGCGAGCTTGTTCCTGGGTGTACTTCCTCTCAGCCACACATCTGGAAACATCTAGAGAAAGGGAGAAGACAAGTCAATTGGATGATGCATTATAAAGAAATGATAGGCAATAACCTAAATTAAGAAAAAGAAAGGCGGCTCTGAGACCCAAGCAAAGAGAAACGGAATTATAATCAGGGAAAATGTACAATCACTTGCATTTTTTTAAGAAACAAAACCAATGGAAGACAATAACTTCTGGCAAGTATTATCCTTATTCACCTCATTCACCGGCATGATAGTAACAATTTTTGCTGAGCATCACCTGTGATTCACTAGTATAATCATGTTCTTCCCCCTTAAGCTGCCTGTCTAATTTGTGAGTCCTTTTGGTTCACACAAGTGTGCTTATGCTGTCAAGCAGAGTAAACAAAACTGAAATTTTTCCACCACAAAGATGACATGTCGCAGAGTGAACCACAGAGAGGAAGGACAGAACTGAGAGATGAGATGGAGAGATGCCTAGAGATACGACCTTGCTGCTCCAACTACTTTCAAAGCCCATAAAGGGCTTCTCCTATCAATTTAACATGGCAATAGCTGCCATTTTGAGCCCCACAATATTCTTTCAGTGCCGGTGGCAGCACCAGCTTTCTAGTGCTTCAGGAAAGGTAAAGCAGGCAGCAGGAACATAGTTGCCTTGTATTTCCTACTGTGAGTTTACACACCATTTACTCCAGTTAGGCAATGATCTCAGCTGTGACTACCAGGCTGGTAAAAAAAATAAAATAAAATATACTGTACCGGCATAGGGCTTGTTGGGGAGGTGATGTAATAATAATTTTGGACATGCTTAATTCATATTATGCTAAAATTTGCTGTAACAGCTTACGATTTAGACATGGCACAAGTCAAAGTCTATCACATGGTCCTTTTTTGACCATTGGGTCATTTCTTGCACCATCTCCTGCATTACTTGGTGCTGGTCTCTATCCAAGACAAGATAGCGAACTATACAGCTTTAATTCAGTAGAGTTTCTATAGGTCAGTATACTATATTGGCTAATACATATACTATATTTTAATTAGGCAGCCAAAGGGTGAGAAAAGCCCCACACTATATACCTTTCTTTGTTTAAAGCTACTACAAATTTTAGCATGCTGCTGATGCAGAATCAATACTTCAGAATGTGCTTGAGCTAAGCAATTTCAGGACAAATGAGAATACCAGGCAAGCTTAAGGTAGCATTAATGATTTCAAGATGTGACTGTAATATCTGAATTAGAATGATCTCAAGCATACAAGTGGAGAAATTTGCTGCTTCTGATCTTGCTTTGTTTAAAGGCTGTTTGACAGTAACTGGCTAGTTCTCTTCTAGGGCTCAAACCATCCAACCTGTGAGATAGGGGTGTTGTGGTGATCTGTGAGTGTTTGTGCAGTTCTTAGAAAGCACAGGGACAGGCTTTCTCATCCACGCAATTTGCACATTGAACAGAATCTGAACAGTGAGGCAACACACTCACTTCCCCACTTGATACCAGTACAGCTCACCAAGGCTTTGGCATTTAATAATCCCCAGGAGTGTACAGGTGAGCCAGCAAAGTCCCCCAAGCACCCTCTCTGTGCCAGTATTATCCAGACATACATGCACAGAACCAGCACAGAAGCTGATGCAACTGCAGAAGTCCTTTGTACAGGATGAACACTTCACTGGTCATTTCCACCGAGCTTTGGACAACTCAGCTGGCAACATTAGCAGAAAAAACTCCAAGTCCTAGGCAATCTGGTGTGGAAGTGTAGCATAATGAGGACAGAAACTGGTCCTCAGCATCTGCATCCTGAAAACAAAATTGGGGCCCCTTAATTCTAATCTTCGTATTGATTTCCTCTTGGGTCTTGGATTCGTGTGCACTATTTCTGTGCACTAGTTTACTCTTCTCACAGGAGCATTATGAGAGTTCATGTTGGTAAAATGCCCAAAATACAAGTTGTTTCACTTTGAAAAACTCTGTTTTGGTCTTAACAACCTTAATCACATTATGCTGTTTCAGGATGGATATTCACAGAGGTGCAATGTTACCTGAAATGGACAGAAAACTTCAACCATCCAGAAATGTGAGAAAAATAATAAGGAACTGAATTAATATGTACTCTGGTACTTTAATAACTTCTTTCGTCAAGGGAAAATTATAGCCAATGTACTGTGCACCTCAGGTAAAGTCTGTTAATGTATGCACTGCCCAAGTTTTTGGGGGAAAAAAAAAAGAAACATTTTAAGCAAGCTTTAGTGTCGTAAGCCTACTTCTGAGCATGGTTTGGTTATACAGTACTTAATAACATGTGGTTTTAATGTAGCTAGTATTTTAACTGAAAATAAATCACTCCTTTGTTGGACCTCTGTCCTCGTTTTTCTAGAATGACATGTGGTTTAAATGTCTAAAAGGAAAAGTGATATAAATTCCATCACATAAGGTCTCTGGTATAGTACCAGCAGGGTTGTAAATTATCTCCAATATTTGAATTATCATAAAAACATGCCAAGGAGAAAGAGAAGCTCTCCAAAACTGTCCACCACTTGTTCCTAAACAGCCTGATGCTCTAAATGGCTCCTATTTGTGGATGATCTAATATGCTTCAAAATCAACAATGACTGTATTTAGTGAAACACAAAATTCATGTTTGAAGCCTGATTTTGTATTATATAACCATGGAAACTTTCTTAAAGCTGTTGGGCATTACTGTGCTTCAGCATACCCAAAATAAACCCACAAGGAAGATCTCTTATCAAGGTAAGCATCTGAAATTGTGCATAGTCAAAATTTTATTCCTAGTTCTGGTTTTTTTATTTCACCAAGGTATTACTACAGAGGAATAACTATGGCATACAGATATGGTCCAAACCTAATAGAAGAAATGTAATAGGGTGGTCAAGAAAAAAGAAAACATATAAAAACATTCTTCCTCAGAATACTAATGAACATTAAATTATTAATTCAGAGGAGCTAAATTCCTTCCAAATAAAACATCACTGAAGCCAAAAGAAGTTATAGTATTTTTTATAATAAACTTGTAAGATTACCCAATCTGAGCATCTGCCTCTCTGTCCTGGTTGCAATACCTTCTAAGTCTACTGCATGATTTCAAACAAATTTTCCACGGGAAAAGAAGTATTCAAGAGATTTAAGTGCTAGACATTTATATAAAATAACAGTTGAAAAAGGATGAGAAAATTAATTCTTGCCATGACTGGGAGAAAGGCTGAAACATGAGCTCACATCAAAGTAAAAGACGAGAGACAGATGCAGGGAGACTTTGCAGCTCCTAACAGGCAAAAGCCAGTGATGGGTGAGATCCTTTTCTACATGGCCATTGCTCACGCTTGTTCAGTGAAGCCAAGTCTGGGACTCACTGTGCAAAGTCCTGTGAGTGCAGCCAAACAATTCTTGTCTATGGTGCCTCTGTGCACCTTGCACAAGCGTGACCCATGAAGATAACTCACATGAATCTCAGATTAGTAGGATGAATCTAGGCTTAAGTGGCTTGGCAGAAGGAGGTTTATAGAAATATTGACATCGAAGGGGATACCAATGAAGTCTCTCACATACAAATTCAATTTTCCTCTTTATCTAGAGCAGGAATAACCCAGATCAGGAAGGACCCTGATTATTTCGAAAGAAGATCAAGAATGAAAGGTGGTGGGACTTACCTGGCACCTCTGTAATCAGCCCACAGCTTTGATTTTGACCATCGTGGACCCTGACTAAACTCTTTTGGGGTGAATGATGTAAATTGGGACAAATAATCTAAGAGCAGAGAGGTTCCAAGTCTGCAAGGTGTTGGAAGGATGAAAAGCACCGTGCCTCACTGGAACAAGTCAGCCTTGTTTCACTATTGGTATATTGGTTTTCTAGCTCTAAAAAACAGTTTGTTTGTTTGTTTGTTTTTAAATCCATTTCTATTTAAACTTTTGGAACCATCTAGTGGAAAAATAAGGGGCTTGAAACTGTTACTAGTTTCCCACTAGAATTCCCACTATACTTTATTTCTTGCCCTAGCTTAAGTATTAATAAGGGATTCAAGCCAGAAGCTGGTAGATGACCTGGTGAAAAGACCATTTGGTTCTAAGATCTGTAAAAAGCTGGAAATGAGGCCTTATTTGCTTATACTCAGACAGTGAGAAAAACTAATTTTGCAGATCTGTATGCCCAGCTGTAATTTTTAATTATGTCAATGACTGACTCAGTGAGACTTTATCCTCTCAACTCCAGGTAAATTGGCTTTTACATCCCGGAAGCTTGCTGGGAAAAATATTGTCCTGGCATAGAAACTGAGCATGAAGATGCATGAGTTTACCTTAAATTAGCTGACTTGGAATGTATTAGCTGTCAAACTGGGTTGCTACAGGGCTCAATTCATTTTAGCACAGCACATTGGCCAGTGTGTTGACTGTACCACTGTGACTCAGCACCAGGACTGCAAAGGCAGCTAGAGGCTTAAGAAGACAAATACATCTTGTGATGTATAACTGAAGACAAAAAATGGGTGGACAGAATTGAGGAGATTACAGAGCTGTAGCAGTTTGGGCAGGTCTTTCTGGATTGCCCTGGTGACAATTCTTGCTACCAGAGGAGACCACTGTCTGGATGGCACCGGTGAAATATAAAGCCATCTTAATTCTGTGCTAAGCTTCTACACGCAATAGGGAAGACTTTCACCTATGAAGTGAAGTGGTGCCAGTACACCGCTGCAGCATCCAGAACCAGATTCTGTCATGTGTGACGCATGGGAGTACAAGAATTCCTGAGATAGCATTATCATAGAATCGTATAGAATGGTTAGAGTTGGAAGGGACCTTGAAAACCATTGAGTTCCAACCCCCCTGCCATGGGCAGGGACACCTCCCACTAGACCAGGTTGCTCAAAGCACCATCCAGCCTGACCTTAAACACTTCCAGGATGGGGCATCCACAACTTCCCTGGGCAACCTGTTCCAGTGTCTCACCACCCTCACAGTAAAGAATTTCTTCCTGATAAAGAGTCCCTCCCCAGCTCTCCTGTAGGCTCCCTTCAGGTATTG